>VMDO01035246.1:0-16236 GCA_007922755.1 Pedetes capensis | reverse complement strand
TAAGCAGGGTCGGGCCTGGTTAGTACCTGGATGGGAGACCGCCTGGGAACACCAGAAGCTGTAGGCTTGGGAGAAGGACCTGGCAACCCCCTCCCAAAAATCAATCTGCCATTGAAAACCCTATGAACAGCAGCGAAGCACTGACAATAGTGTTTCCCCTGTTGTACAGAGGGTCGCTATGAGTCGGATACCGACTCGACGGCACCTAACAACAACAACAACAACAAATATTTGTTAAATCAATATGTTTATAATTTAAAAGAAACCATAAGATTAAGTGAAAATTTCACTGCTATGCCTCCAAAGCATTATATTACTGCTGGGCTCATCACAGTCTGATCCTGACTTTTCTTTGGATTCTACTAAAAGGCACCAGACCCTTCCATCTCCCAAGTTCACACACACTCAACCGGGTGCACACAGAAATCTGCTTTAAACAAGATGTGATCAAAAGATAAAGTGAGTGTTTACATTTAAAAAAAACTTACTGCAATAAAAGACACAATGCTGTTAACGCCCCTCAGGATCCTCCCCAGGCTCTGAACACACTTATCTCATCATCCTGCCACTTTCCAAAGCAGTTCTGAGCTTCCTGAGCTTCCTGACCTTCATGAGCTTCCTTAGTTGCCCTGTCGTGGTTGCCTCCATGGCCTGAATCAATTCACAACGTTTACTTCTTACGCTCATTTTCACTTTTGGGAAGGGCAGAGCCAGAAGTTGCATGGCATCAGCTCCGGTAAATGAGGTGGATGAGGACACACTGTCATGTTTTTCATTTGACAGAAAGTGCCATTCCACATTTGACGTGTGATATGGAGTGCTGCATGATAGAGGATGAAACCAAAGACACTCACAGGACTCCAGAGAGGCATCAGAAAGCAGCAGGAACCATGAGGTGAGTGTGCTCAAAGCTGGGGAGGAGGATTCTGAGGGGATTCAATGGCAATCAGTCTTTCACTGTAATAATTCTTTTAATTTAAACAGTCACCACATTTGTTATCACACCTTGCATATCTTTCTTCAAATTTTGCCCATACCAAGAAATTTTTAATTCCTTACCAGCTCTACTTACATTTTATACTTTAGAGATAATAATTTGAAACAGAAAAAAAAAGAGACAAAGACTTGTTGAATCCGTTCTCTGAAAAGAAACTGCCAAAATTTAACTGTACTTATGGTTTTTTGCAGTTATATTTTGATGATAATGACCAATAATTAAGTTAATTCTTATCTAGATGCTTGCACTCTTTCCTCTAAACACGCACATACACCACAAAACAAAGACAAATCTAAACGGTGTCTCTGGTTTATCAGTTTCCACCAGCCAAAATGAGCAAGGTCTCCATCTAGTGACAATGTAGCGCAACGTGTTCCTTAAAAATCAAAAAACATTATTCTGTATAATTACCACAAATGCTCTAAGGCTGCTCAAATACTACTACTTTCTCTAAACCATTGCCTCTCAACACTAAAAGAAATTGATGTACTCTCTGTATAACTGAAGAGTCCTGCTCTGTATTTCTAACCTGGGTACTAAGAGGTAGATAATACATATGATTAATTAAATGTTTTCTTTAACCAAAGCTGTTAAATTGTGAGAAAAAGACTATTACACCTCAGAGTTCAGTATGACACAAAATACGTATTTACAAAAACTAAGTTCAACGCAAGCTTCATATGACCTTATCCCTGGGTTCCTCTAATAGAACTACCCATACAATTGAAACTAGTTTTTAACAGGATTTTTTTCTGTGTGTGTGTGTATGTGTGTGTATATGTGTGTGTGTGGAGGGTTTGAACCCACAATTTTGCACATATTTTGCAAGTGCTCTACCACTGTGCTGAGCCCCCAACCCCTTTTTTATTTTTTATTTTGAGTCAAGGTCTCACTGTTACACAGGCTGCCTTTGACCTTGAACTTGCAGGAACTCCTGCCTCACATGCTCACCTTCAGATTTATTTTTTAACTTAAATGACAATATACTCTTGGTCCAAGTTTAAAATGTTTCTTCATACCAACAATAATTACTCATTACAAAGAGATTGTAATAAACATCAAAAAATTTCAGAAAAGGAATAAATACAGGAATTTATAAGTATTCACCCCAGGAAAACACAAAAAAGTTCAGGTGACACCAAAAACAGCAGGAGTACCACAATTTGCTGGGGGTGAAGCCATGGCAGAAAAGTAGGCAAAGCCCAAGAGCTGCTCAAGAACCAGGTGATAGTTCTTGATTTAGGTTGCAGAGAATGAAGGAGGGAGCCTCACAGGATCAATGCTACCCACACACTCCACAGAGTCTGACATGGTTTTAGCACAAGTCAGCTCTTAAGTTTTCTGTTTGTTTGTTTGCCTGCTTTTCTCCAGGTCATCCTAATGCACAATTTGGGATGAGAAACGCTGGTGAATTGAAATGCTTGGAACTTTATCTCAGGGGAGAATAAGTTAGTAATGCAAAATGGAAGTAATTATTTTCAAACAGGAAGACACTTTAAAAAAAAAAGTAAATGACTACCCACAAAATTCCATAAATATGGAGTGCTGACTTGGCCATAAATTTCTAGGAAGTATTTAATATTCTCCTCTTTCAGGTCCATAAAGCCATGAAACACATAAAAAAATGCTCAATATCCCAAACCATTAGGGAAATGCAAATTAAAGCAACTCTGAGATTTCACCTTACACCAGTAGGAATGGCCAAGATCAATAAAACAAATAACAACAAATGCTGGTGAGGTTGCAGGGAAAAGGGAACACTCTTACATTGTTGGCAGAGCTGTAAATTGGTCCAACCACTGTGGAAATCAATACGGATGTATCTTAAAAAACTAAAAATTGATCTACCGTATGACCCAGCTATAACAATATTGGGAATTTACCCAAAGGGAGATGTGTCATCATACCACAGAGACACCTGCATCTCCATGTTCAATGCAGCAGTTTTCACAATAGCAAGGATATGGAATCAACCAAAGTGCCCATTAGCAGAAGAATGGATAAAAAAACTATGGTATATATACACAATGGAATACTAAGCAATAAAAAAAAAATGAAATAACGCCATTCACAGCAAAATGGATAGAATTGGAGAAAATTATTTTAAGTGAACGAACACAAGCTCAGAAAGAGAAACACCGCATGTTTTCACTCATATGTGGGAGCTGAATTAAAATTATAAGAAGGGAAAAATCCTATACAAAGGTTGAATCATAATAAAAGAAAAAAAAGCTAAGAATGATATTATTATAGATGGTCTAGAAAATTCATGTAATAGTTCTGACAAGGTAAAAAGAAAGTTCACTATAGAAAAGGTTTCTGTCTTAAACAGAACTGGAACACAAGGATATATAGAAAAATACTACCATAAAAAGACAAGTAAATGGAAGAGAAGTCTTTGATGGGGGGGTGGGATTGGGGGAGGATGCACAGAAGATGGTAAGGGGGAACCTATATGTACAATGCACAACAAAATGCATATATGGAAATGTCATAATGAAAAGCATGTCAGAATGAATCACATTAAGGTGTACATTAAAAATTTCCAATAAAAAATTATCCTCTTTCAAATGATGCTTTTAGAGTATAAAGAAGCATCATTAAAGTTCCTTTTTTCTGTAAAGATCATTTTAATGTCTTCTTTAAAAAGTGAGATTACTTACAAGTAGTAAGTAGTAACGCATTTATACTAATCAACAAAAGAAGAAGAATGTGCGTTGTTCCAGGTCAATGAGTATAGGTATGGTCCAGGTACCTATGATATGTAGGGACTACTGTGTAGAACTCTGTAATTTTATGTATCTGGAATCCATAAGTATTTATGTATTCATCCTAAGGCCATATCATAATTATTCAAACATTCCACTACTGACAGAGTTGCCATCAAGTTTGTTGTAATAACAAGCTGGACTACATATTTCCTTATATATTAGCTCTCTTATTTCTGTGAGTTAAATTTTTACAAACAACAACATACTATTATATCATAAGGTATAGTCCAGTTTTTTGATTGAGTACTGGATAACTTTCCCAAAGTTTGTAACAGATAATAGTAGACTGAAAGTGTCAGAGGACCAATTTTACTATACATTTACCAATATTCAATATTAACAATAACTTTTATATAGTTCCTAAGTTCTTAGTTTTATAAAAATGGAGTTTCTACATTTTCCAGCCATAAGCATGTTTAACCCTGGATCACCTTAGTAAAAATCAATGTATCAAATTCTCTCAAACACAAGTGAACTGTATACAAGATAATTTTACTTAAATAATTTTTACATTACTTGTATTTGATTTCAACAGAAACCATTCACTTGCCTGAAGACAAAAGGCTATTGATCATCTCTAAAAATGTAGGATGTACAAACTGATAATCCTCAAGAAGTAAAACTACCTGTTGTGCTTCAATTCCTGCAAGATGCAATACCTGAAAAATAAAATAAGTTTAGCAATCTTTATTTGGGAGACAGTTAAAAATTATCATTCTCCATGTAAAGTATGTATGTATATATGTCACATGTTTGTCTGTTTATATTTTAGTAAACAAAATTAAATCAAACTTTAGCTGTATAGTTTGGAAAGTAAGTTGAATTCATGAATACATACCACTTGATGAAAAATTTAATTATTTTGGAGCTAGAACATTTAAACAAAACATATAAGATCCTTTTTGTATATGTCGCATATGTCCCGTGCAATTTTCACCTTTTTGTTTATCATTCATTCTATCTAACATCCCATAATGTGGGGTACCTGAAACCTAGAAATTCTAACAGGAATTTCACTCCTATATATAGATAAAAATGTAACTTTCTGATCCTATACTTAAAATACCTAAAGGCTCTTCAATCTGATAAGTTCTTACAGATAGATTGTTGTTGTTGTTGTCCAGATAGGTAGCAGGATATAAAATCACTATTTTAAAATTAGTAGCTTTACTATATACCAATAATAGATATGCTAAGAAAGAAAATGAGAAAACATACCCATTCATAATAACCTAAAAAAATAAACTAAATACCTTGGAATAATCATAACCAAGGACGTAAAGATCTCTACAATAAAAACTTGAAAACACTGAAAAAAATTGAAGAAGGCACTAGAAGTTGGAAAGGCAAAAAAAAAAAAAAAAAAAAAAAAAAGAAGTTGGAAAGGCATCCCATGTTCATGGATTAGAATTAATACTGTGAAAATGGCTACAGTACCAAGAGTGGTCTGTGGATTGAATGCAATCTCCATCAAAATTCCAGTGACACTCTGCACAGAAATAGAAAAAGCAATCTTAAAATTCATATGGAAGAACAAAAGACTCCGATAGCCAAAGTAATCTTAAGCAATAAGAACAATGTTAAAGGTATCCTAATAGCTGATTTCAAATTATACTACAGAGCCATAGTAACAAAACCAGCATGGTACTGGCACAAAAACTGAGAGCAGACCAATGGAAGAGAACAGAGGACCCAGAAACAAACCTATACAGCTATATAATTTTCAACAAAGGTGGCAAAAACCTATATTGGAGAAAAGATAGCCTTAAATGGTGTTGGGAAAACTGGGTATCTACATGTAAAAGAATGAAACTAGATCCCTATCTCTCACCCTGTACAAAAATCAAATCAAAATGAATGAAACACCTTAGTATATGACCTGAAACTTTGAAACTACTAGAGGAAAACACAGGAGAAACACTTCAAAACAGAGGCACAGACAATAAGTTTCTGAATAAGATTCAAATAGTTCAAGAAATAAGTATAAGAATTAACAAATGGGATTCGACCCAATTAAAAAGCTTCACAGCAAAAGAAACAATTATCAGAGTATAGAGACAGACTACAGAATGGAAAAAAAAGTCTTTGCCAGATGCCCATCTGACAAAGGACTAATATTCAAATACAAAGAACTCTAAAACACTAACCACCAAAAGAATAATCTAATTAATAAATGGGCAAATGAATCAAACAATTTTCAAAAGAACAACAAATGACCAATAAATATACAAAAAAAGTCCAACATCCTTAGCTATCAGGGAAACACAAATGAAACTACATTGAGATTCCATCTCATGCCAGTCAGAATATCTAGCATCAAGCAAACCAGCAACAACAAATGCTGGTAAGGATGCAGAGGAAAAGGAACTCTTATACATTGTTAGTAGGAATGGAAATTAGCACAGAGGTTCCTCAAAAAATAAAAATAGAACTATTTTGTGATCCAGCTATACTCTCGAGTATGTATCTTAAAGAATCGAAGTCCACATATAATAGCGATACCTGCACACCCATGCTCACTGTGGCACTATTCACAATAGCCAAGTTATGCAATCAGTCTAGATGACCATTAACATGACTGGATAAAGAAAATGTGGTATAAATACATAATGGAGTATTATTCAGCCACAAAAATTATGTCATCTGCAGGAAAATGGATGAAATTAGAGATCATCATATTAAGCAAAATAAGCCACACTTGGGAAGATAAACAGCATGTTTTCCCTCATATGTGGGATCTAGACTTAAAAACAAAAAAAAGACATGAAAGTAGAAGTGGGACTAACTGGAAAAAGGGAAGGAATAGGGGGGCAAAGGAGTGTCAAGGGAGTGAACATGACCAAACTACATGGTATGCATCTATGAAAATGTCATAATGAAACCCATTCTTTTGTACAAATAATATATGCTAATAAAAGTAATTTAATTAATCTATATGTATAACCTTCTGATAACTATGGGAAAAACGCTAGGGATCAGTTGATAGAATACTGCTCTGTACTCTCTGAGGCCCTGGATTCGATCTCCAGCACCACAAAAATGCAAGAAGGATGTTGTAGCCCACTCCTGAAGCAATCTTGAAAAACAATCTGCCATTGAAAATCCTATGAACAGCAGAGAAGCAATGACGTAGTGTTGGGCAAAGCACAGTGTTGGGGAGTGTATTGTTCTGTTATACACAGTGTCTCAGTGAGTCAGACCCCATTCAACAGCACCTACCAACAACAATAACAACAACAACATGGGAAAAATCTAAATTAAAATGAAGACTATACTGTTTGTCAGAGACCTAAAGGAAGGCCTTAAGTCATGCTTAGAATAATAAGTACTGTGATCTAAAACGAAATAAAGCAAAAGATTTTCAGCAACTCACATGTTTGAGATCATTTTTGAACTGCTTCAGTTCATATCCTCTAGTAATCTTTGGAGAAAACAGCACTGCTCCATGCATATGACTGACTAAAGAAGTGATAATCCGACGACCTACACCACTGCGTCCTGCTAGGAGAAGCGAACCTCCAGGGAAACTCAGCACCCGATCGATTCTAGACGTATACTCCAGAACCTCTTGGAAAAGTAAAATATCTAAATTCTGGTTATCTCGTCCATAATGAATAAGACCCTTTAAAAAAATTTTTACAATTAATTTAAGCCATGAATACAGAAAAAAAATATTATTTATCTACAGTAAAATATTGTTTTTGACCAGGGTTTCAAATCCAAACCTAAACCCCGAATCTGTTCTGTTTCAAACATTTTTTGTGGTGTAAACATGTAGTAATATTTGTGCATAGGTTTAAATCCTATGTGTAGATAACAGGGCTTCAAACCAAATCTGAACCTGAAATCTGAACTGGTTGCAGTTCAATCATTTTTAAAAATTTTCTTGAACCCAAACACGATTCAGGTTTGCCTGTTAATGTTTTTGTTTTTGTTTTTGTTTTTTTATATCATTAGCTATTTAAATACTTAAAATTTTTTGAAATAAATTTTATTTATCTATATAAATGATTAGTATTTTAAACCCAAACCTGAACCAAACCCAAACCCTCTAAGTTGTACATTCTGAAATCTGTACCCGAACCTCAACACAATTTTTTGCAAGTTTGAAGCCTTGTTTTTGACACATTACAGAAATAGGAACTGGGTGCCGTGGTGCATGCCTGTAATTCCAGTGACTTGGGAAGTGGAGGCAGGAGGATCACAAATTTGAGGCCATGGGCAGCCTGCATAACTTATCAAGACTTCGTCTCAAAATAAAAAATAAAAAATGGGCTGGAGTGCAAAGGAAAGGAAAGGAGAAGAAAGGAAAGAAAGGAAAAGAAAAAAGTGGAAAAAAGGAAAGAAAGGGATGAGGAGGCTGCAAATCATCTTGTACTCAATATTTCACCTATCTAATAATTTAACTGTACAGTCCAAACCTAGGGAAACACTCATGTGATGTCAAACACATTCAAGTACACACAGCAAATGGTTATCTTTGGACATTAATACAATTAGTAAAAAGTAGCATTTGGTAACAAGTTAATTATAAAAACTTTAAAAGTTCTCAAATTTTATCAGCTGTTAGAAATAAATGAGTATCAACCAGGAAACAAGCCCAGAATTCCAGAAACCTAGTACCTAAAAAATCTTTTGTGACCTCTTATTCTTTTGCACTGCTTAGGAACGAATCAAGAGCCCACACAGGCACTGTATCCTGCCAGGGATTGCACAACAGAGTACAGGAAGACAGAGAAGACAATTAGACTTCACAAACTTAACAGCTTCCAACATTTTTAAACTTTGCAATATCCATTCCAGGCAAACCAATAAGTTCACTAGGCCATGAAAAAAACTTTCTGGCATAAAATCAATACTAATGTTCAATATAAATATTAATTTTTAAAGTAATCATACACAACATTATTTCTTCTCCTTCATTACAGCTAAATTGAAAAAAAGGAAGGAAAAAATGAAGGAAGGAGCTACTCAGAGTTTCACTGGACCAACAGGAAGCATCAACATCATTTGAAAGCCTGTTAGAAATTTGGATTCTTGCAGGGTACAGTGGCACACATGTCTAATACCAGAGAGTCCAGAGGCGGAGGCGAGAGGATGACGAGTTCAAGGCCAGAGGCAGCTTGCATAACTTAGAGAGACTCTGTCTCAAAATAAAAAACAAAAAATGGGCTGGGGGTACAGCCCAGGGGTACAGTACTTGCAAAATAGACCCTGGGTTCAACCTCCAAGTACCATAAAACTAACTCAATAAATAAATTTCTGGACTTCACTTAGTGAGTCTCTCTGGGGATGGAATCTAGCCAGGAATCTTCATGTTTTCTACTTCTCTAAGGGATTCTGATAGTAAAGTTTGATAATCACTACTGTAAGATAATTTCTCAATTAACATTAAGCTTCATTAATATTTATAACAATAAATATCTTCTTTCAAAATTTAGTAATTTTATATATATCTGTACATTAGGGCTTGTGCATCTAGTTATGTCTGCCATAATGGACTAAATTCTAAAAGAACAGAACCAATTTTGTCTAGTCTGTGATCTTTTATCTCCATGCCTTCAAAATGTTTCCAGTAAGTATTTCAAATAACTACTAACATAACTAGATCTTATTCAAACTGATGACTCATTTTATACCTTTTTAATAACATCCTTAAGATCTGCAGAGTTTAATTTTCCAAGTGGTTTTCCATGTGGAGGCAATGGCTGTCCTGGAGCTGCCCTTGCTCCTGAATTATGTCGGGCTCCCCAGGTAACATAGAAACTATCTGTAGAAATAAAAGATATTATAGTTTCATGTGTATTAATAGTAATGAGAGAATCAATAAATAAATCACTCACTACATTATTTTTAGTTAATCAGTTCAAATGAGATTATCTCCAGAGATAAGAAGGCAAATTATCTTAAACTAAGACAATTACTTCGAAGATCAATAAAGCCAGTTATGACACAAAGACTTCGAATTGCAGAATCAAAGTTTCACATTTGGTTGGATCCTCTTTCTTGGGAATAGGCAAAAATATAGATCTCTTCCAGTTAGTTGGCCAGGTAGCTGTTTGAGCTGTGTGTGGTGGCATATCTATAATCTCAGCAAATAGGGAGACGGAGGCAGGAGGATCACAAGATCAAGGCCAAGGGTAGCCTGTGTAACTTAGCGAGTCCCTTTCTCAAGATTAAAAAATAAAAAAGGGGAGGGTGTGCAGCTTGGTGGTAGAGCACTTTCAAATTATGAATGAGGCCCTGGGTTCAGCCCTCCAGTACAGAAAAAAAAAAGGCAAATAAGCACATGAAAAGACGTTCACCTTCACTAATCATTAGCAGAATGTAAATTAAAACCACAATAGCATATCAATACACAGTTATCAGAACGGTTGAAATAAAAAATACTGACATCTAATGCTAGCAAGGACATGAATCACTCATACATTGCCGATAGGAATATAAAATGGGAAAGCCACTCTAGAAAGTAGTCTGGCAATAACTAAGCAATACAATTGCCATGCAACTGCCACCCTGAGAATTGATCCCCAAGAAACAAAAATCTATGTTCACATAAGAACCTGGACATGAAGGTTTACAGCACTTTACTTTTAGTAGCCAACAATTAAACCCGTATGTCTTTCAATAAATAATAGTTATAGAAATGATGGAGCATCACAGTATGGAGTATCTACCCATCAGTAAAAAGGAACACACTATTGAAACACACAACTTCCATGTATCTCCAGAGTATTTTTTCAAATGATAATAATATTATTGAAGTAACAACATTAAAGAAATAAAGAATAGATTCATGGTTTCCAAAGGATGGAAGAGGAGTGGGTGTGGCTACAAAAGGGCAAAGTAGTAAATGCTTATGGTGATGTCAATGTTCTGGATCTTGACTGTATTGATGTCCATACCCCAGTTGTGATGCTGTAGTATAATCTGTCCAGATGTTACATTGGAGAACCCAGGTAAAAGTTACAGGTGCACTCACTGTACTCATTCTTACAGTGGAATGTGAGCCTATAATTATCTCAAAAAAATGTAGTTTAATGTAACTTCCTCAAAAAAGAAGTAGTCTCTACCTCTTCAACAACCCTAAAATCTAGCATTTATCCCCAATCATTCAAAAAAGTTATATTAATTAAAAACTTTCACCCCCTATTATAATCACTAGTTATACCATCTGTTTCCACAAATTTTCATGGCATCTGAGCACATTTGCAACAGTTGTCATTGTAAACAAATTTTCATATGTTTCTGTCATTAGACTATAAGCTTTTTGATGATATTCTATCTAGTTTATTTTTATATATCTAAAAATTACATTTTTCAGTAAACAACATTTCACTATGTAAAATTCCTATGTGCGTAGATCTAATACATGATACCTATACTTTTAAAAATACAACCCTTCATTGAAGAGCAAAACTCTAAAAAGAAAAAAAGAAAATTAAAAACAGATTCTTACACAGGGAAAGGTGAAAGATACCTAATTCCACAGAACTCATACACTCAACAAAGTGTTAGTAACATTTAATGCACAAAGAACTTGCCACTTTCTTTGCAAGAAAAGATATTAGTGACTTAAAGTTTTAGGTTGAGAAACATGGCACCATTTAAGAAACAAATGCTCTCCACACTAAGCCATGAAAAGCATTAGGCCAGAATGATATAAAGCCTCACTCAAAAAGAAGCCAGCTCTCAATTATTATCACATTTCCTTCAACGCTCAATCTTGCTGTGGAGTCTTTTGAACTCATTTCCTATCTCCAAATCTAAGGCAGTACCTAGAAAATTGCTTCAGTCAATCTCAACATCCTTCCAACCTTCACTGTTTCTTTTGGCCTATGTAATTATGGCCTTGGGACCCATATCACATCTAGAAATGTACACTATATAGAATGTACTAGATGAATTATTTTTAAAGTCTAGCTTTATGCTCTGAAAGAATAAACCTATTTTGCAACCTGAAAGCAGTTTCATTAGTTCTTCTATCAAAGGCACTCTCATCATGATGCTTTTCTATTGCATGCATTACTCCCACAGCAATTTTCAAAATGCAAATTGGCTCTTAAGCAGTAACCATTCCACATGCAACACAGCTGCTTTGACTGTTATGCTTTGTTTGCTGAGAAGCTGGATGAAGCTGGTAATAAGATTTACATTCTGTGCTAATGACATTATGGGTAGTGATGGGGAAAAGCATGGCCATTACTATTAAGCAAAAGGTCACTAGAATCATATATGGATTTTCTCAGTAATCTTTAAGTTATTCATATATATACACACATATACATATATATACATATATACACATAACATATATAGCTGTTTTAAAATTTTTATTAGTAAAAATCCTTCAGGAAAAAATAATTTTGTACTGGAAATGTACAAGAGTAGGCCGAAAGCCCTTTTTTCAAGAAAATAATTATTGTCATTATATTTTGTTGAACATAATTATGGAAATCTAGCAAAAGTGACTGGGCAATCCAAAGTTTTATTTGTTTGAATATATGAAATCCAAAGAAAAATCATTTTAAAGTTCTTATAATAATTATATATTAACATAAACTCTAAAATATTACCTGCCATATTGTCTAACACATCTGAGCCCCAATCTCCTTGAAACACAGAACTTAAAATGCTGTCAAACAAATGAAGTTCTTTCGCACCAACAATTTTGTCACGAAATAAGCGCCGTGCTTCATATGCTACAATTTCTAACACATAATCTAATGGATGGTTTGAAGATCCTAAAAAAGGCAAAATTTTCTTTAATTATAATAAAACTCAAATTATTTAAAAATTATCTATTCATAAAAATATTAAAAATAAATAAAAAGCAAGAATCTACGTACCATAATTTTGGCATCAGGTAGAGAGAAGAAATGGGGAAAAAAGTTAAAATTTGTTTTGTTAATGTGTTAGTATGTTTTTGTGGTTACTTACAGGCTACATCACACACTATTATCTCTAGTTGTTCCATAAATATATCAATTCCAAAAAGCACATTGAATATGGTTTCTCTATAAAAAATAATGATCTCATTTCTCCCAAAATTGAGAGGGCTTGTTTTCTCTTGTTTTTTTGTTTTATTTTGTTTTTTACAATTGGGTTTTGTTTATTTGTTTGGTTTGGTTTTTTGACATATAGTCTTGCTCTGGAGTCCAGGTGGGCCTGGAACTCATTATGTGCCCCAGGCTGGTCTCAAACTCATGATCCTCCTGCCTCAGCCTCCTGTGTGCACAGGATTATGGGCATAAACCACCAACACCCAGCCAAATCAAGTTGAAATAGTAAGAAATAGTTTAGAAAAAGAAATATAGAAAAATTATCCTTTTAACATTAATATTTAAATGTAATAGTGCTATTTGAATTTAACATTAGTATCATAATTTAAGAATATTTATAAGTACTGTTATTTTCCTTTAATATATCTATTAGGAATTAAATACATAGTATAAATGTGTACCCACACAAACACAAATACACTAGTAAAACTTACCTCCTTCTAAGTCATATCTGAATAAGCCAAGAACCCACTGGGTAAGAATGCAAGGAGTAAAGAAATAGTGACTATAATCATCAACTGTAAATTTGGCTCGCACCTGAAAAAGAAAATGAGTCTCAATCTGCCTACTTACAAATATATAATCATGCTATTTTTTTCCATCCCTTTAGGAATGCCAATTTCTACCCATGGATGGAACCTTGTTTCAATAGAATTGATTTTATTAGTTATCTTGGCTTTTATATATTTTTATGCACTTTTAAATATTATTCTAAGGGTTCACAGGTTTCAACAGACTGCTGAAGGCTGTCTGTGGCAAAAAGAAAAATAAAAGTTTAAATAGCCCTGCTAAACAAATTCAAAAAAAGCTAACCTAAGCTTTATAAATTAATGGCTGTAATTCCAACACACTCACAGATCTAGGTAAAACTCATTTTCTAATATTGAGACCACAGAACTATTTTAGGTTCTAGAAGTCACTGAAAGAGCCTCTCCTCAGAAGAGTTTGCCCTCCTACTGTATGGACAGAACCATTACTCTTTCTGTCAGCTTGATCATTTTACATCTGAGTTAATTTTTTTAAAGTAACTTCCTGCTTTCTAACTTATCTTTTCCCTCCTCTATCACAACATTATACAAAGCATCTTCTACAAATACTTCCGTAACTAGTACATGCTGTTTCCTTTACCTAACAACTTCTTTAATCTTCAGCCACTTTATGAATTTCTATTTACTTTTTAAAACTCAGACCAAATTTCACCTCCTCAACTACTAGCATACACAATAAGTTCTTTGTTGTCTCCTCTGTGCCATCTCTCTAACTTGAACAATCCATTATTGCTACATTTATCTCACTACATTAACAGTGACAGGAGAGTAAAGTCTGGGCATCAACACAAATAGGATTAAAGGCCATCCTTTCAGAATAATTCCTAGAGATATGAGAACTATAATATAATGCATAAATACCTGCTCATACACTTGTACCATAGATCCTGCTAAGACATAAATTTTTGATGAAGAACCCCAAATACAATGATTCTTCAGATTTTTATGTAGAACTGCTTCCAAATATGCTCCATAAATTGTTTGTAACTGTTCACTTTCTGGGTAACTAAAAAAGAGTATATAAGAAAAAAGAAGGCTGACTAAATCAATATTTGAAATTACTATTTCAACATTAAGTTACAAAAGAGTCATTTTTCAATCTCTGATGTTTTCGGACACAGATCTCTGACAGTTACCTACAGCTGGGATGGGGCACACAGTCCCTGATCTTACTTCCATCAAATAAAATCCTGAAGTATTTCCTGTCAAATACTGTGAGTCCTAGTAGGGGACATCCATGAAATTATTTGAAAACAGAATTGTTTGAGAGAGGTATGGTGGCACAGGTCTATAATCCCAGAACTCGGAAGGCTGGGGCAAGGGGATTAAGAGTTCAAAGCCAGACTGGGTTATAGGATGAGACTTTTGTCTCAAACAAACAAAAACATATTTGTTTGAAGAAACACTAAACTTTAGAAAAGACCAAAAGGAAATTTTCAGCTAAAAAAAAAAAATCACTTTAAGTGTAACCTATATAATGGGTGCCTGCAGCTATCGGATGTGGCATCCGATCCCGTCAGATCTCGGAAACTAAGCAGGGTTCGGCGGGCCTGGTTAGTACCTGGAGGAAGACCGCCTGGGAACACCAGAAGCTGTAGGCTTGGGAGAAGGAACTGGCAACCCCCTCCCAAAAATCAATCTGCCATTGAAAACCCTATGAACAGCAGAGAAGCACTGACAATAGTGTTTCCCCTGTTGTACAGAGGATCGCTATGAGTCAGATACCGACTCGATGGCACCTAACAACAACAACAATATAATGCGCAATAATCCACCTCAGAACCATACAAATAAGACTGTTGTTGTTGTTGTTAGGTGCCGTCCAGTCGGTATCAGACTCATAGTGACCCTACATACAACAGGTGAAACACTATTGTCAGTGCTTCTCTGCTGTTCATAGGGTTTTCAATGGCAGATTGATTATTGGTAGTGGGTTGCCAGGTCCTTCTCCCAAGCCTGCAGTATCTGGTGTTCCCAGGCGGTCTCCCATCCAAGTACTAACCAGGCCCGACCCTGCTTAGCTTCCGAGATCTGACAGGATTGGATGCCACAGGGCTATGGCTGCAGGCACAAATAACACTAGTACAATAAAAAACCAACCTGTCTCTCCTAAATCAAAATGCATTTCAATACCAGTTGGCAGTAACATTTCAGAAAGAAGAATACTCATAGATGAGATGCAATTAGCATGAAAGCATAAAGACAAGGTTTTAAAACCTACCTAGCAACTGATGAATGGAAAGAATATATAGACACCTATACATGCATGTGGGCATGGAATACTGTTCAGTCATGAAAAAGAATGAGATCATGTCAATTATAACAACATGGGTGGAAATAAAGGTCTTTATGTTAAGTGAAATAAACTAGGCACAGAAATACAAATATTGCGTCATCTCTCTCATATGTGAAATCTAAAAAGTTTGATCTCATCGAAGTTGGGAGTTGAATGGTGGCTACCAGAGACCAATTAGTATAATGGGTAGGAAAGGATGGTGAAAGGTTGATCAGTGGATACTAAGTTAAAGCCAGATCACAACAAGAACTTCTGGTGTGTAATTGCACACTATAGAAATTACAGAAAACATTGCACTGTATTTTTTAGAAACCTAAAAGAAACAGTTTTGAATGTTTTCACCATAATGATAAATTTTTGAAGTGATGTATGTTTAACCTGATTTAAATGTTATACAATGTATAAATGTATCAAAACCTTACATGGTACTAAAATGGTAGATTTTAATTTATTCTTCTTTCTAGAATTTATTTTTAATACATAAAAACCTTAAAATTATACCTATTAATAGGCAAATTAAATCCATTAAATTAATAGGCATTTTAACTCCAGATACTGATAT
>VMDO01035245.1:0-16254 GCA_007922755.1 Pedetes capensis | reverse complement strand
AAAAAAAAAAAAAAACTAAAACCAAAAAAAAAAAAAAAACAAAACAAAACCCCAAACAACAAATAAACAATAAAACCCCCAAATCCAAACAGCACAAAGTATGACAATATATACTGTTTTGTTGATGTTGTTGGGTGCCATTGAGTCAGTGTCCAACTCATAGTAACCCTATATACAACAGATGAAACAATATTGTCAGTAATTTTCTACTATTCATAGGGTTTTCAATGGCTGATTGTTTTTTGGGAGTGGGTTGCTGGGCCCTTCTCTGAATACACTATTTACTGGACACTATTATATGCAGAATTTTTTTACATGGTTTATCCAAAATATTCCATCACAGTGACTCTATAGTACAGGTATCACTACTACCACTTTCCACTGAGAGAGAAGAGAAGGTTGTACTTGGGAGTGGAGTCATGACCTAGTTTGTGTTGATCCTTCAAATTCCCAAACACCAAGTTATGGCTTATGAAGCATTTTGAACTTGAGAGGTAATGAAGCTGATTTGAATATGTAGATTATAGACTTAGTCTCCTCTAATTATATCCTTGAGAGAGTTTTGTTAATTACAATATTCCAACAAATATCCAGTAGAAGTAGAATAATCTTTCAGTTTTGCAGTGGCAAATGTGGAAAATCTGTCATTTTGACCCCCTCAAATGCTACATGTAGAGTTTATTTGCGTTTTGTGAAATAGTATTTGAGATGTTTGGCAAGATGGCTTTGGTTATTCCAAAGATTAAGATAAGTGGGAATCACCTCAGGGCTCTCTTAACTACTTCTTTCACAACTCATAAAACAGTGTATCTTGTGTGTTGGATGTCATTAGTGAGATATCTGTTAATATAGAAAATGCCCTGTCCGTAACCATCTTGCTACTAAGATATTCAAGTTAATTTTAAAAAATCAAATTCAGCCAGAAGCCCAGCAACATATTAACATTTTTTTCTTGCTTTGTTTCTCAGAGTCAGATTATCAATTGGGAATTAAAGAAGACTTCAGGTAGTTGCCTAAATAAATATTCCAGTCTTATTTACATGGGAGTAGATACATAAACATTTTGGAAAAGGCTTAATGGATGCAAGAACCATGAGAGAGTTGCTACCGATTATGAAATACATTACCAGAATCTTGACTTTAAAAATATTGATTTTGGTCAGATGAAACAGAGTTGATGAGACTATGTCTGGCTGTCAGGCTCATATATTAGGCTTGTACTAATCCTTACTTTTTGACAGATACTGAGTGGATTAAAATTATATATAGAGAAAAATGGGCATAGACAACATGGAGTTTGGAAGGTGCTCGTCTTGGTGCACACATCTGTGTTTATATTAAATATTGTCCTGAACCTAGATAGTTCTTGGATACATCTCAAATGTTAATTACTTTGAGGTGAATATTTTCTCAGCAAAATGAATATGAGTCCAATCAGCTTATCCCTGGAGCCCTTCTCCAGATGTAGTAGCTCTTAATTTTCAATGTATTTGAAAGTTAAATATTATCTTTATGCCCTACATTATCAAAACCCATTTATTTATTTTCTAGTGTGATCCTATAGAGTTCTCATACAACTGGAAGAATGTAGACCTAAAAGTCTTTGTAAATTTGTGTGTTAAGCATAAGGGAAGCAAAGAGCTAAGGATATCTGAAGATGGTCATGGAAAGTGAGGAAGGGAGGATGTGGGTTATTAAAAGGGAAGCTATCATTACCATGGCCAGGAATATAGGCTTAAAGTTAGGAAGAAGGAAAAGAATC
Source organism: Pedetes capensis (assembly GCA_007922755.1). Classification (NCBI taxonomy): domain Eukaryota; kingdom Metazoa; phylum Chordata; class Mammalia; order Rodentia; family Pedetidae; genus Pedetes; species Pedetes capensis. Next base: position 14,492 of record VMDO01035245.1, on the reverse strand, counting down.
CCTTCCAATCTCTCTATTGGATGTTTTACATTGTAACTCTTCTTGGTTTAACAAGTGGCACCAAAGAATTTAATAAATACCAAATATTCACTGTGAGTGGTGGTAAACATATCTAAGTCCTGTGCCAATAGAATCTCTGAGGTAGAAACCATTTATTAACCCCACTTCACAGATGAAGATACTGAGGCACAGAAAGGTAAAAAAAAATTAGCAAATATAAATGAGCAGATCTGCAATTACAATTTTGGCTATGGAGTCTACACTTCACATTAGGAACTATAAATTTTAATTATGAAGAAGATTTGTATTACCCTCTCTTCTCAATTGTCCCTATGTGGAAGTGATACTGCTTAACAACTTCCTATGGTTTGAAACCTTGACTTTTATTTGTATTGACAAGTCCTTTTCTGCTTGTTTATGAGTTTACCTCTTTTTTTCTCATTTGTTAGCCATAAGGAGAAGATGTAAGATTTCTTGGGCCTGGGAAGGAGTGTGATCTGACACCAAAGGACTTCATAGTGCAGCATAACAACGTTGATGGCAAATTCATAAGCTCTTCCCTTCATGAATGGTAATGTTACCTTTTCATCTGAGTTAGGGTGCACAGTTGATCCCAGATCATCCTATTTCCTTATCTTTATTCTTTATTTGCATTATCAAGGTTTGAATTGTATTATGGCAGTGCAGTAAATATAACTTGCAAAATATTTGCAATTGCATTGCTTCTGGGGTAAAAGTAAAATATGTCTTTTTTACACAGAATTAAGATATTTTATTAAAAATTTATATGTGCTAAGAAAAAGACTTTAAAATAAGTGACATAAATAATACATTTAATCCTATCCTTCCAAAGAGATTTACTGATTCATTAGAAACTCTACCACCTAGTAACCAGTTGTAAAATATGTCTTAAGAATGACTTCCATAGCATACCTGATCATATAGACAGATGCTGATTTTTTCCAAGGGCAGAGGCTGCCCCCTTGAATACAGTTCTGATCAAAACAAAATACATAACACATAGCCCATCCTTCCTCTGAGGAATGTTGACAGACTATTCAACATTCAAATGCTAGGATAAAGGAAATATCACTCAGAAGGCTTTAATAAGAGTATGTACAATGATCCATCTGTAAATATGGCTTGTGTACAATATAATTGTTTAGATTTGGAAGGAAGACAAAGCTTATTTACAGCCCTTTCTTACAGATGGTGCATGGCCAGTATGTGGATATATTTGCATGCTGTTTAGGCTACAACTTCATTGGGTCCATGTTTTCATGACAGTGAATGTTGAGTCGTCTGAAGGCTCTGATTAAACTAATAGCAAATTTATTTAGAAAAGAAAAGTATACTGTCATATCCACTTGATGATTTCCTTTGAGCATTTCTGGTGGTAATGATCAATGAATCAAGAGATACCACTCATGTTACTACCTTTTTTCCTCTTTTCCAGAAGGATTTTAATGCATATTGTATCCTGTCTCCTCAGCATTAAAACAAATGCAAATGAACAGTGCCTCCTGACTCCAGAATGGACAGAGCTATGACTGAATCTGGTGAGGACGCTGAAGCCAAGAGATACCTTCTGAAAGGTACATATTCTGGTTCAGAAATTGTGGTGGGGAGATGGGATAGGACAAGGCTGTAGGAAAAAGTGGAAAGTTTCTCTGTAGAGAAACTGCATCCCAGAGAGAAGCTGAAGAAAAAGAGAAACCCTTAGTGGTAGAAAGACCTCTGGGTTGGCAGTTCACATTCTGCTGTAATGGTGAGAAAGTCATTCCCTTACCTTGTTGATGTTAGTTGCTGTTGAGCCATGTCTGACTCATAACGACCCTGATAGGCTTTTCAGTTGCCGACTGTTTCAGGATTGCTTCGGGCGGGGATTGCCACGTCCTTCTTCCATCATGAGTCCAATTTAAAGCAAGAAGTTATACTCTGGTTTCTCTTCAGATCTTACAAATCTTTCTCTTTTTAAAACAAAAAGTGATAATGATCTGCCTACTTCAGATCATTTGTTTGCTGTGAGGGCCAAATGAGATGGTTCTTTGTGAAAGGGGTATGGAAATAAGTTCACATTAAAGTCATTGTGCATGGGATTGTGATAAGGCCTTCAGAGAATGAAATATGACTAATACTTGAATTTTCACCTCACACTAGTCAGGCAGATAAAACAAACACCTAAATAAAAACAACTAGAAAACTCTAAAACCAGCAAGTTTTTTTGTGTAAGCTAGAGAGTGATTTTCACAAGGTAAGACAAGAAGTCTAGAACAGCAGGTCTGTAATCTACCTGTCATTAGAATTACCTGGATACTTAATTAATGAATGAATCAATTATGACTTGAATATGAATTTCTTAATATTTTCATTTTTATTAGTATTTTAATTGTACATGTTGATGGGATACAGAGTGATAATTCGCTTCAATATATACATTGCACAATTATCAAATCAGGATTGTTGACTCTTCCATCTCCTTAAACGTTGTACAAAAATTTTCTTTTGAATAACATGTAATAATAATTGCACCTATTTTTGAAGTATAGTATGATTTTATTTTTGGATTTTCATAGAGTTGCATCCTATATGCACTTTTTCTCTCCCTCTTTGCTATTCTATGTTGTTCCCCTCCCCTACCTCCTTCCCCATCATCGACTCCCTCCCACTAGTTCCTTCCACCCTCATATTGGGTCCATTTGTATTTTCCAATCTTAGATAAGTACAATTTGTGTGTGTGTGTGTGTGTGTGTGTGTGTGTGTGTGTGTGTGTGTATGTGTTTGTGTATTCTTTCTTTAAGACAGATCTAGCTTTTACATATGAGTGAGAATGAGTGGTATCTGGGTTATTTCATTTAAAATGATGATCTTTGGTTCCATCCATTTTGCTGGAAGTGACATACTCTCTTTTCTGGTGAATAATATTCCATTGTACATATATACACCACATTTTAAATCCAATCATCTGTTGAAAGGCATCTGGGCTGATTCCATACCCTTGTAATTGTGAGCATAATTGTGCCATAATAAACGCGGAAGTGCAAGTGTCCCTGTGGTATGATGACTTATCTTTGGATTTATTTCTAGAAGTGGTATTGCTGAGTGATATGGTAGTTCTATTTTTTTAGTTCTCAAGGTATCTCTGTACTGGTTTCCATAGTAGCTGAATTAATTTACAGTCCCACCAGCAGTGTAAAAGTGTTCCTTTTCCCTGCATCCTTGACAGCATTTGTTGTTGTTTGTTTTGTTGATGTAAGCCATTCTAACTGGGGTGAGATGGAATCTCAGTGTGGTTTTGATTTGCGTTTCTCTGATAGCTAAGGATATTGAACATTTTCTCATGTTTATTGGCCCTTTGTATTTCTTCTTTTAAGAACTGTTCAGTTCAATTGCCCACTTATTAATTGAATTATTTGTTACTTTAGTGTTTCATGAGTTCATTGTATATCCTAAATATTAATTCTCTGTCAGATGTATAGGATGCAAAGATTTTCTCCCATTCTATTGGCTCTTGCATTACTCTATTAATTGTTTCCTTTGGTGTGCAAAAGCTTTTTAATTTTATGTAATTCCATTTGTCAATTCTTGGTGCAGTTTCCTGGGCTACTGGACTCTTGTTAAGAAAATACTTGCCTATGTGTCAGAAAGTGTTCCTTACATATAATTTGAGAAGTTTTAAGTCTTAATAATTTCTGGTTTTACATTGAGATCTCTGATCCATTTTGAGTTGATTTTCATACAGGTTGAGAGATATGGGTCTACTTTCATTCTTCTATATAAGAATATCTAATTTTCCTAGCACCAGTTGTCAAAAAGGCTATCTTTGCTCCAGTGTATGTCTGTTTTTGTTGTACTGGGAGTTTGAACCAAGGACCTTCCACATGCTTTGCAAATGCTTTACCACTGAGCTGCATTCCCAGTTCAGTTTTAAAATCTTTTATCTTAAGACAGGGTATTGAGGTGGAGTCAAGATTGTGGACAGATAACACATACCTTCTGTCCCGGAGTAATGCGAAGCCTTGATTAGGGGTTTGGAACACACATTGAATAGATAGAAACAGTGATACTTTAGTTTGGGAGATAGAGGATGAAGTTGGGCGTACACTGAAATCAAAGATTTGGCTTCGGAGGATCTACACAGAAGACAGTAGTGGGAGCACCGCCATTTCGCCATCATGCAGACAGCGGATAGAATCCCAGAGACTCGGAGGGGACTTCGCGTACACGCACTGAAGGGGGCCGGACCCAACAAAGAATACAACTTTGGCAGCACACTCTCACCTTGCCTGTAGGACACAAACTACAAATTCTGGATGAGTCAGTTTGAGTTGGCACACGGAATTGCCATCCGTAGCGGCCATGGAGGGAATGGGGAAACCGGTGCCAGTGGTCTGTGTCTAGAGCTGAGATGCAGCTCCCTCCCTCCTGTTGTGGTGGGACAGGTATACAGACGTGATCTCCACAGACATACTGGCACACATACACCCAGATCCCAGACACACCAGAGGTGAGCCTAAGTTATCCCACTGCACTGTGGAGAAATCTGGGGTTTGTGGAGGCGACTGAGCCCCATGATGACAGAGTGCTCCTTTTCTGCAGAGCCTAGCAGCACAATTAGTCACAATCAGAGCAGTTTTGAGAGTGATCGCAGCGCACGGACAGACCTGCTACAGATTCCCTCTGGGGCAGTTGGATAGCATCCTGCCCACAAGAGGATATGGTCGTCCCAAATGGGCGGAAAGCCCTGCAATAAAAAATCCACGATAGCAGCCATATTCCCCCCATGCTGTAGGTTTTGGGGCAGAAATTTCTGATTTCGGGAATTGGCGCCTGAACTAAGTGGGTCAGGGAGAACTCTAGGGAGGACCCCACAGGTTCCACTGCCTCTCGAACAGTACAATAGACACAGAATATTTTGTGGAACAGTCTCTTTGGGCACTTGGTGTCCCACTTAAAACCAGGACATTGTGGGGCAGTCTGCCATTATCTACCCAACACCAAGACAGACTGCTCCTGCAGATTGTGTGAAAATACTGCCACCCTGAGTTCTGTAGGGAGCACTGTTACCTGCAATATCAACTTTACCTGGTGGAACTGGGTGTCCACAGTTCAGATTCCACCTGCAAGAACATACAAGTGTTTTTTTTTTTTCTGTATGGGGGTTTGAACCCAGGGTCTTGCATCTGCTTGCTTTGTAGGTGCTGGACCGCCATGCTGCACCCCCATCCCATATCTTTTGCTTTTTGAAGCAGGGTATCACTGGGTTGCACACATCTCAGGCTTGCGATCCTTCTGCCTCCGCCACCCAAGCCTCTTGGATTCCAGGTGTGCACCACCACACCTGAATACAAGTGTTTTTATATGTATGTGGGGGCATGTATGTGTGAGGTCTGTCATCCCAGTTAGAAATGATAAGGGAAAACCAAACCACTCTTCTTGATACTCAATCCAAGTTACCTGAATTGAACATGGCTAAAGAATCCTTTTCATTGAGACTGGATGAATCTGAGCTGAGGATTTCCAATTCGGAGGATGGCATAAATGAACTTAAATACAAGCAGTTAGAAATGGAATCAATGATAAAGGTTTTAAAGAAAGATTTCCAGGAGAACTCAGATAGAATGAAAAAACAAAACTTAAGAATTCAGGGCATCTCTGAAGGAGAAGAAAGATCCACTGGAGGCCTTCGAAATCTGGTAAAGGATATCCTGATGGAAAACTTCCCAAAGATAGTACAGGAAATGGATATACACACCACTGAGACATTCAGGACTCCTTTGAAGGCTGACTTAAGTAGATCACCCTTGTGACACGTCATTGCTCACATGCTGTCATTAGAGACCAGGGAAGCTATCCTGCAAGCAGCAAGACACAAACCCCTTATTACTTATAAAGCAAAACCAATTAAAATTACTGCAGACTTATCCATATAAACATTGAAAGCTAGAAAGGAATGGACACAGGTGATTCAAATACTAAAAAAAAAAAATCTCTAGCCTAGATTAATATATCCTGCAAAATTATCTTTGATAATAGATGAGGAGTATAAGACATTTAATGACATTGAAGCTTTTAAATAATATGCAACCACCAAACCAGCACTGGAGAGGATTGCAAATCAATGACCACATCCAGGAGAGTTAAGACAACCCTACAAAGGAAATCAAAGAACTGGTTAGCTGAGATGAGTGAAACCCAAGAAAGGACTAAAGCAAACATGATTCATAAATCAGTAACAGGTAATGATTGGATATATAACAATAAATGCTCCTCAATAATCTCTATTAATGTAAATGGTCTTAACTCACCAATTAAGAGACAGAGGTTGGCTAATTGGATGAAAAAACACAAACCATCAATACATGGTATTCAAGAAACTCATCTAACTCACAAAGACTGGAATAAACTGAGAGTTAAGGGCTGGAAAAATGTATACCTTAGCAGGGGGGAACAAAAGGAAGCAGGTGTTGCAATACTAATTTCAGATAGATTAAATTTCATTCCAAAACTAATTAGAAGAGACAAAGGAGGACATTACATTTTAATACAAGGAACAATCAATATAGAATCAATAATGCTCCTTAATATTTATGCCCCAAACATAGGGGCACCTAACTTTATAGGACAAACCTTATGGAATATAAAGAACTTTATTGGACCAGGATCAATAATAATGGGGGACTTCAATACCCCACTTTTCTTAATGGACAGGTCATCAAAACAAAAAATCAACAGAGAAACATAAAATCTAATCTCCACCCTAAACCAGTTGGATCTCACAGATATATACAGAATATTTCATCCACACAATGAGGAATACACATTCTTCTCAGCTCAGCATGGTACGTTTTCTAAGATAGATCATATGCTAGTCCATAAGAACTCCTTCAACAAATACAAAAAAGTAGAAATTATCCCCTGTTCTTTATCAGATCATAATGGGATAAAATTGGAGCTCAAGAACATGAATAATTCCAGAAACTTTACAAACTCATGGAGACTGAATAATACACTACTGAATGACCAATGGATTGTTGATGAAATCAAATTGGAATTTAAAAAACTCCTACAATCAAATGATGATGAAAACACATGCTACCAAAACATATGGGATACATCAAAGGCAGTTTTAAGAGGGAAATTTATAGCATTAAGTGCCTTCATCAATAAAATAAAAATGAGACAAATAAATGACCTAATGACACAGCTTAAGACACTAGAAATCCAACAAAAAAAAACCCTAAAAGGAACACCCAAAAGGAAATTACAAAAATAAAGGGAGAAATATCTCAATTAGAATCTAAAGAGATAATTCAAAAATTAATAAGACTAAGAGCTGGTTCTTTGAAAAGATTAATAAAATAGACCCCCCCCTTTGGCTAACCTCATCAAAAAGAAAAAGGAAAGATCTAACATAGTACAGATTATGAAAGACAACGGGTGCATAACCACTGATTTCAATGAAATACAAAAAATTGTCAGGGTTTACTAAGAGAGACTGTATTCCCAAAAATATGAAAATGCAGAAGAAATGGACAACTTTATTAACACGTATGACCTACCAAAACTAACCCCAGAAGACATAACTGACTTAAACAAGCCCATTACATATACAGAAATAGAAAAGGTAATTAAAAGCCTCCCAACAAAGAAGAGCCCAGGTCCTGATGGATTCACAGCAGAATTTTATCAAACTTTTAAACAAGATATAATACCTGTTTTTCTCAAATTATTCCAAAGAATAGAAAAGGAGGGAACACTCCCAAGTACATTCTATGAAGCTACCATCACCCTGATACCTAAACCAGGAAAAGATTCATCTAAGATAGAGAATTATAGACCTATCTCCCTTATGAATCTAGATGCAAAAATATTTAATAAAATTCTGGCAAACCAAATCCAGCAGCATATGAAAAAGATTATTCACCATGACCAAGTGGGATTTATACCACAGATGCAAGGGTGGTTTTACATATGGAAATCAATGAATGTAATTCTACATTTCAAGAAACTGGGAAACAAAAACCACATGATTGTCTCAATTGATGCTGAAAAGGCCTTCGATAAAGTGCAACACCTTTTCATGATAAAAACACTGGAGAAGATAGGTATAACAGGCAAATACCTTAATTTCATAAAAGCCATTTATGACAAATGTACAGCCAACATTATATTAAATGGAGAAAAACTGAAACCATTTCCTCTTAGATCTGGAACAAGACAAGGATGTCCTCTCTCTCCTATTCTATTCAACATAGTAATTGAAGTCCTGGCCAGGGCAATCAGACAAGAGGAATCAAAGGGATACAGATTGGCAAGGAAGAGGTCAAATTATCATTATTTGCAGATGATATGATCTTGTACCTGAAAGACCCCAAAACCTCAATGAGAAAACTTCTGGATCTAATTAACTCCTTCAGCAAAATTGCAGGCTACAAAATTAACACATAAAAATCAATAGCTTTTCTTTACACCTATTCCAAACAGGAAGAGATGGAAATTTCAGGAAAACTACCATTCATGATAGCCCACCAGAAAACTAAGTACCTTGGAATCAATCTAACCAAGGACCCTTCAGATCTCTATAAGGAAAATTTCAAAACATTAAAGAAAGCAATAGCAGAGGACACTGAAAAATGGAAAGACCTCCCCTGCTCCTGGATAAGGAGAATTAATATAGTAAAAATGACTATCCTACCAAAAGCAATCTATAGATTTAATGCAATACCCATTAAAATTCCACTGGCTGACTTTACAGAAATAGAAAAAATGATCCAAAAATTCATATGGAACCACAAAAGACCTCGTATAGCCAAAACACTCTTAAGCTGCAAAACGAATGCAGGCGGAATCACAATTCCTGACTTCAAGCTATACTACAGAGCAGTGGTTGCAAAAACAGCTTGGTACTGGCACAAAAATAGGTATGAAGACATCTGGAACAGAATAGAAGACCCAGAAATACCTCAGCACACCTATAGCTACCTGATTTTCGACAAAGGAGCAAAGCAAGTAAACTGGGAAAAGGACAGCCTCTTCAACAATTGGTGCTGGGAAATATGGTCATCCACATGTAGAAAAATGAAAGCTGACCCTCATCTCTCAGTATACATGGGAGTTAACTCAAAATGGATAAAAGATCTCAACACAAAACCAGAAACTTTAAAACTTATAGAAGGCAACATAGGCAACACACTCCATCATATAGGCTTAGGAAATTATTTCCTTAATAGGACTCCAATTGCTCAAGAAATCGCAACAAGAATAGATAAATGGGATTACATGAAATTAAAAAGCTTCTGCACAGCAAAAGAAACAATTAACAGAGTCAAGGAAACCCCCACAGAATGGGAAAAAAATCTTCGCATTTTATACATCATAAAGGTCTAATTACTAGAATTTATAAAGAACTCAAGAAAAAAACTCCCCCCCCAAAACAAACAACCCAATACACAAATGGGCAAAGGAACTAAGTAGACAGTTCTCAAATGAAGAGGTCCATAAAGCCATGAAACACATGAAAAAATGCTCACCATCCCTAGCCATTAGGGAAATGCAAATCAAAACAACTCTGAGATTTCACCTTACACCAGTAAGAATTGCCAAGATCAATAAAACAAATCACAACAAATGCTGGCGAGGTTGCGGGGAAAAGGGAACACTCTTACATTGTTGGTGGAGCTGTAAATTGGTCCAACCACTGTGGAAATCAATATGGAGATATCTTAAAAAACTGAAAATAGACCTACCATATGACCCAGGTATAACACTATTGGGAATTTACCCAAAGGAAGATGGGTCATCATGCCACAGAGACACCTGCATTTACATGTTCAATGCAGCACTTTTCACAATAGCAAGGATATGGAATCAACCAAAGTGCCCTTCAACAGAAGAATGGATAAAAAAAAAACTGGTATATATACACAATGGAATACTACTCAGCAATCAAGAAAAATGAAATAGGGTCATTCGCAGCAAAATGGATGGAATTAGAGAAAATTATTTTAAGTGAATGAACACAAGCTCAGAAAGAGAAACATCACATGTTCTCACTCATGTGGGAGCTGAATCAAAATTATAAGAAGGAAAAATCCTATTCAAAGGTCAGATCATAATAAAAGTGGGGGGAAGATAAGAATGGTGTCAATATAAATGGTCTAGAAAATGCATGTAATTGTTCTAACAAGATAAAAACAAAGACCACTACAGGAAAAGTTTCTATCTTAAACAGAACTGGAACCTAAGGACATATAGCAAAATATTACCAAGTAAATGACAGAGAAGGCTTAGATGGGGAGGGTGGGGGGGAAGCATAGGGGAGGGTAAGGGGGAAGAATATGAATATGAATAATGTACATCAAAATGCATATGTGGAAATGTCACAATGAAAAGCATGTTGGAATGAATCACATTAAGGTGTACCTTAAAAATTTCCAAAAAAAAAAAAAAAAAAAAGACAGGGTATTATTAAATTATACAGGCTGCCTCTGGTCTTGAAACTTGAAACCCTCCTGCCTCTGCTTCCTGAGTTGATGCATGTGCCACAGTGCCTGGCTCAAAGTATGCCGTTTGCACCTATGTGGAAGATCAAGTGACTATAGCTGCATGGCTGTATATCTGTGTCTTTTCCATTGTCATGCCTGTTTTTGTGTCAGTATCAAGCTCTTTTTGTTGCTATAACTCTGTAGTATAGTTTGAATTCAGGTATTGCAGTGCCTTCTACACTGCTTTTGCTGGGGATTGCATTGACTGTTGATTACTTTTTGTAGTGTAGCCATTTTCACAATATTAATTCTGATCCATGAGCAATGGAGGTCTTTCCATCTTCTGCTATCTTGTTCAATTTCTTTCTTTCTTTCTTTCTTTCTTTCTTTCTTTCTTTCTTTCTTTCTTTCCTTCCTTCCTTCCTTCCTTCCTTCCTTCCTTCCTTCCTTCCTTCTTTTTTTTTAGTGTTTTAAAGTTTGCATTGTAGAAGTCTTTAGGATCTTTGATTAGATTGATTTCTAAATATTTAATTTTTTGGTGGGCTATGGTGAATGGGATTATCATCTTGACTTCTTTCTCTTCCGGTTTGTTATTGGTACATAGGAATGATATTGACTTTTAAATGTTTATTTTGTATCATGCTAAAGGAACTAGTTAGCTCTAGGAGTTTCCTAGGGGAGATTTTACCATCTTTTAAGTGTAGGATCATATCATCAGCAAATAGGGATAATTTGACTTGATCATTCCCTATTTATATTCCTCTTATTTTTTTTCTCTTGCCTTATTTCTCTGGCGAGAACTTCAATAGTACATACTGAGTAAGAATAGGGAGAGTGGATATCCTTATCTTGTTCCAAATCTTAGAGGGAATGTTTTCAATTTTTCCCCACTTAGTATAATGGCTATAGGCTTTTCATATATGGGCTTCATGACATAGAGGTATGTTCCTTCTATTCCCAGTTTCTTCAGCATTTTTATCATGAAGGGATGGTGAACTTTATTGCAAGGTTTTTCTTCACCTATTGAAATGATCATGTGTTTTCTGTCATTGAATCTATTGATGTGTTACTTTTATTGGTATGTATGTGTTGAACCAGCCTTGTATCTGTGGAATAAAGCCCACCTGGTTGAGGCATATCTTTTTTATATGTTGCTGTATTTGATTACAATAATTTTTTAAAGGATTTTAGCATCAATGTTCAGAAGAGAAATTGGTCTATAGTTTTCATTTTTTGTAATGTGTTTATCTCATTTTGGTTTTAGCGTGGTACAGGCTTATTAGAATGATTTTGGAGTAGACTTTCCTTTTCTATTTTAGTGGAATAGTTTGGGGAAGATAGGTTTTGATTCTTCCTTAAAGATTTGATAGAATTTGGCTGTGAACTCGTGAGGACCTGGGCTTTTCTTTGTTGGAACTTTCTTTATTACTGCTTCAATTTTGTTGCTTATTATAAGTCTGTGTATTTTATTTATATCCTCTGGATTTAATTTTGGTGGGTCATAAGTGTTAAGGAAATTATATATTTCTTGTGTATTTTTGTGTTTTTTTTGTGAGTACTAGTTCTCAAAATCTCTGATAATCCTGTGTATTTCGTAGGTATCTGTTGTTATGACCCCCTTTTCATCTCTTAATTTTATTAATTTGGGTCTTCTGTTTTTTAGTTAGTTTTGCTGAGGGTTTGTTGGTCTTATTTATATTTTCAAAGAACCAACTCTTGGTTTCATTGACTCTGTGTGTGTGTGTGTATACATATATATATATGTATATATATACATATATATACGTATATATATATGTATACACACACACACATATATATATACATACATATATATACATATATATATGTATGTGTATATATATTAGTTTCTATTTTGCTGATTTCTGCCTTGATCTTAATTTTTTGTGTGTGTGCTAGTTTTGCAGTTGGCTTGTTGTTTTTCTAATGCCTTAAGGAGTATTATTTTGTTGGTTGTTTTTCAATTTGATTTGGGTTCTGATTGTTCTTTACTTTATCTCCTGTTCATATTAGGGTTTTGCTGGTTTATTAAGTTGGATTTCCTTGCTTCTTTATTAGCTTTGATTTGTTCATGTATTTTTCTCATGTGTTTTATTCATTCCTGCATTCTTGCATTGGCAGCTGGGGTTTAGCTCAGTTGGCAGAGTGCTGTGCTACACTTTCTGAGGACCTGGGTTTGATCCTCAGCAGCACAAAAACAGAAGGACATGGCAATTGACTCCTGAAGCAATCCCTGAACAATCAGTCATTGAAAACCCTGTGAGCGTCACTATGAGTCTGACCCAACTCAAAGGCACCTAACAACAACAACAATTCTTGCACTGGGGTTTGTCTTTCTTCTGTATATGGAATTTCCTTGAGGATCCTCTGCAAAGCTAGTTCTGTGGTAATAAACAGCTTAAACTTGTGTTTATCTTGGAAAGCCTTTATTTCTCCACCTCTTTTAAAGGATATTTTTGCTAGATACAGTATTCTTGTTTGGCAGTTATTTGCTTTCAGGACTTGAACTATATTAGTCTAAGCTTTCCTTTCTTGGTTACTGTTGATAGGTTTGATGTTATTCTGATGAGTTTGTCTTTGTAGGTGAGCTGATGTTTTTCTCTTGCAGTCTTTAAAATTATTTCTTTTCTTTGTAGTTTTAGCATTCTAGCTATAATGTGATGTGGAGAGGATCTGTTCTTGTCTAAACTTTTTGGAGTTCTGGATGCCTATTATTTGGGTGTCTCTTTCTTCCGCTAGGTTTGGGAAGTTTTCAGCTATTATTTAATTGGGCAGGTTTTCCATGCCCTAGTTTCAGCTTCTTCTTTTACCCTTGTATTCTTAGGTTACATCATTTCATCTTGTCAAATACCTCCTGAAAATTATGATCATATTATTTCATTTTATCTCCTTATTATCTGCAAAAATAAGCTCTTTGCCTTTGTCTTTGGTTCTTGATGTTCTGTTCTCTGCATGATCCAGTCTATTTGTATTGCTTTCCATTATATTTTTCATTGAATTGTGATTTTAAATTCCAGCCTTTCTGTTTGTTTTTTTCAAGATCTTGATTTCTTTGTTGAAATTTTCATCTAAGTTAGATTACTTTTTGTCCAGTGTTTCAGTTGTATTCATCTGATTCATTGTGAATTCCTTGAGATCATTTATCATTCTTATAGGCTAACTTTTAAATTCTTTGGCATTTCCAACATTTGAGTGTCTTTGATTTCAGTTATTGATGGGTTATGGTAATTAGGGAGATTTTCTTAGTGTTTCTTTTTCATATTTCTTATGGTTCTGGGTTGACTTTTATGCATTCCTTAGTGATCTCTGCCTTATTTATTTGGGGTTATCATTAGTTTAACACCTTCTTTTGAGATCTTGATCTCTGGTATCACTCAGACCATACAAAGTGATCTCTTGTTAAAGTAATAACTTCAGCCAAAATCACATTTATAATTATAGTTAATCTACTTTGAGGCCAAGTACTACTTAATCAGTTACCTGTGAAAAGAGGTGGTAAGGATAGTGACAAGTGGGTTTTTGTGGTAGATATTGAATATAGTATAGGTAGTAATGACAGAAAGATAAAGATTAGATGGAAAGGTGGGTAGGGAAGATGGGAAAGAACAGGTAGGTATAAGGAAGAACAAGTAGAAGGCGGAGTGTTGGAGAATGAGTAACAAAAGAACAGATAAAATTATAAGTGCACTTGTTCCATATATATATATATATATATATATATATATATATATATATATTGTTGTTGTTGTTAGGTGCCCTGGAGTCAGTATCCGACTCATAGCAACCCTCATAGGGTTTTCAGTGGCTGACTGTTTTGGGATTGCCTTGGGAGTGGATTGCCAGGTCCTTCCCCCATTTTTGCGGTGCTGGGAATTGAACTCAGGACCTCAGAGACTGCAGTGTAGTGCTCTACCAACTGAGCTAAATCCCAGCCCATATATATATATATATATATATATATATATATATATATATATATATATA
>VMDO01035244.1:0-16235 GCA_007922755.1 Pedetes capensis | reverse complement strand
TCCCTTTCAGGATAAAAGCATCCACTATACCATCCTCACTGAAACTATTTTTCCCTAAAATAATCCCTTGTCTCATTCTCCTTTCCCTGTTCCTTCAGAATTAGTATATTGCAAAATCAATTTTTCCAGTGGAAAGTACCTTTTGAGTTCTCACATCATATCCTAAAGTTCAATAGCCTATAAGGTCAATTGTGGCTATAGTATATGTTCTCTGCTGAAATGCTATTTAAAATTAAGATATCTTTGATTATACTACTTTTCACTAAAGCTCCTCCTTACAACAAAAGTCAGTAAGTAAAGAAAGACTGTTTATTGAGGGAGAGAGCAAAGACATTGGAAGAAAAGTCTTGGCTTTATGCTTAGTTTTGTTTCATGTTGATTGAATGATATGCACATTAATAAAACTTCCTGGGTTTTAGTATCTTTATCTACAAAATAAGAATAACATTTCTTCTTTCATGATCATTGAAAGGATAAAAATGAAATAATATATGATGTGTTTATATTTAATATTGTTATTACCATTATAATATGGTTAATATTGTCTAATGATTGAGGTAAAACTTTTAAACACAAAGATCCACAGCAACCATATGCAGTAGATATAATTTTCAGTCTCTTTTCCAGATGAAGCCACTAAGGCACAGAGAAGCTATGTAATTGAACCAAAGCCACATAGGTAGTACAATGATTAAGCTAGCATCTGAGCACTGACACTATTCTTCTCTCCAGAGATTTTGATCTCTACCAGATTGCTATTCCAGTTAATTTAGTTTGAATGTAATCTAACCCTATATTGAAATATTTCTTAAACATTTCTTTGTTTATGTCTAATATTAAGAGTTGAATAGGAAGTAAACTAAGTTTGGGTCTATGAATGAGAACTTTTTTCTGTATATCTGATTCTATCCTTAAAGAAAAAATAGAAGTTAAGGCCAGGTGAAAATTAGTTAGCAAGAATGCATTGATTTTAAGTAGAAGGAATGCACTGGCTCAAAACTTATCATGAAATAAGAGATTATTTTTTTCTAGTTAACACAATCCAATGAGAAAAATGCTTTGTCTCCCCAAATGAGATAAAAGCATAACATCCAAACTCTTACTCCTCTGCCTCTCTGGTGAAGACGTAAGTCCATAAAAGGCAAGCTTCTAGTGCTTGAGGTAAAGGCCTGCAGGGAGGAGTAGTAGTGAGAAGATAGCCCTGCTCTAATAGACAAGAGCTGGGGCAAGATGGAAAGTACTTAGAAAACCTGATCTGTCATCACAGACTGAAACTGCGGTTAGTGGTGTTAAATCCATCCCTGGAGCCTAAGGCTCTGATATCAAATATTAGCCCTCAGGATGGGGTAAAAGTGTCTTCATACGGCTAATACTTCATTAGGAAGAATCCTTTACTCCGTGTCAGCTAAGTAGCAAAATGCACAGCCCAAAAGAATCTTCCATCTAGGAGTCAAAAATTGGAGAATGGTGTGCTTGTGTACATGGAGGGCAGACGGCAGGGAGATGAAGGGTAAGTGAGTCCGTGATATCTGGCATTGTTTCTGTTTTTCCTATCCATATGCCAAACAGACTGGTGATTCTGTAGGTGTATATGTTATCATATATGAATAGAAGTATTACTCCATTCTTTAAAATAAATATGAAAGAATTGTTTTTCAAAATAATTTTAAAAAGCTAAGTTACTAAAATTAATCCAAACATTGATCATATCTACAAACTTCATAAGAATATTAGGCTATTAAAAGAACCATGAGAAACTTACATAACAGAATATCCAACCCAATATCTGTTTGTACAGAATGATGCTGAGAAAAATATTTAAGCCCCTCAAGAGTATTAAGCCAACTCACACGTTTTCTGGTATTCATATTCTTCAATACTGTGTAAATTCTAAAATCTCTTTTTGACCTTTGTCTAATGGAAATATGTATATGTGCCTTCCAGTTTACAATAACACTATTTGTGAGTAATAATGCACTCATTTGCTTCCTATAACAACCTACTTTCTTCAGTGCTCTTTTACTATCTCAAAAATGGGTAATATCAGCCTCTGAAGAAAAATGCAACATAAAAACCACAAGCACACTCTCTAGGGATGATCTGAGAGTATTTTCTGATGGATTATTCCAAACAATACATGTCAATGCATCATCATATCAAATGCATCATTTATCTAGGGTTTACTCTCCATGAAGAATAAGTTCCAAAAGAAAGCAATAAATATCACTTCTGCTTTGACATGCATTGCAAACGTCAGGGGAGGATATTCCATATGCTAGGCAACAATACAACTGAAATGCAGTATAAATAAAGAACCTAAACCAATATTTATTGGTTGTATTATTATTTAATGTTTGATTAATTATATAACTTAATTTTACCTTGTGTCAACTCAGAAAACAATATTATCAATAGAGATTATCATAAAAACAACTTGTCCTTTGTTCATCTGCCTTACAGAAAGGGAGAAATTTCCATAAAACTAGTTCCTTTAATCCAAGGGAGAAAATTACATGTAATTAGTTCCATTAATACATGTTTTTGCACATAAAAATCTCACACGAAGTGCAAGTTGCTGCAGTAGTTGAAATTGGATGTTTCTTTAGCATGACCTGTTTAGTGATCTCTTACATCATTAAATTATCTTGATTTTTTATGTCTAACTTGTTCTTTTTAAAACATCCTTATAATTCAAAACCTAAAATCTAATATGCCAAACCACAATGTAAGCCATATAACAATAAGAAGCTGAAATGTAATGTGAATCATTCTTTTCAAAGAATCATAATTCAACCCAGGGAATAAAAAATAAATAAAAAGAGAGAAAACAATACACGATTCTAGTGTTGAATTATTTTAAAGAAGAAAATGTTTATTTCTAAAAGATGTGCACCTTTTAATCATTATTGGACCTCATTATATCTTAAATACTTAGGAGTTCATAACTGCCATACAAATATTATAAAATTTAGAATAAAATACTTCCCTATAATTTTCTCCATCTCTTTTATTTTTTATTCCAATTAGTGCCAATTATTTAACTTCATGTATTAGCTTAATGTCTGAAACAATAACCCCCTATCCAATCCCACCTGATCTTGGAAGCTAACTAAGCAAGGCCAGCGTGGTTAGTCCTTGGTTAGGAGACTTCCTGGGAATACCAGGTGCTGCAGGTTAGGGAGAAGGACCTGGGAATGCACTCCTGAAACAATCAGTCATTGAAAATCCTACAAATAGCAGAGAAGCACCGACAATAGTGCCCGGCATGGCACAGTGTCAAAGAGTGTTTTGTTCTGTGATACATAAGGTTACTATGAGTCGGACCCAACTCAACAGCACCTAACAACAACAACAACAACAAATCAGCTTAAGAAACAGGTAGCAAAATGAGAGTGAATAGTGGAAAGAGAAATGGCTAAAATATTTAATATAAAGGAAAGCATAAACATGCAGACTGAGGAAACAAGGAGAGGAAACTACAGCCTGGAATTAACCTGAAGGGGTGATGGCTCAGAGACCATTTACTTAATCTGGATATCCACAGAGAATCTAGGACTAGGAAAGAATAGGAAGGTTTTACAATAGCAATGAGAAGGTGGATTATGAGTATAGTTCTAGATCTACACTCTCCTTTACTTTCCTTTACTCTCACTCCTTACCACTGTCCCTACCACTATCATACTACTCCTGCATCCCAGAACAACCAGGAGCCAGGCATTTACATCTTTTGGGAAAAATATTTATTTCTAAAGAAATTGGTCATAATGTTGGAAAAAAGTGAGAATTAAATCAACTAGTAATTAATATAGGTATTGTTGGGGCTGGGGTTCAGCTCAGTGGGTAGAGTGCTGCTCTGCACTCTCTGAGGACCACAGAATGAATAGCTCAGAGCAGTAGAACTGTAGGATTTAGATTCTTCATTGTGCTTTTTTATATTTTCTGAATGTGTTGCAATGAAAATGTAATATTTTCTATTGAAAATTAATTTACAAAGAGAAACCCTGTTATGATTTACCAAAAATAATTTACACCTAAATCATCAGGAATATAGTTTTTCATAAAGCAAGTTATAACTATTCAATATGACACTGAAAACTCTCTATAGTTCAAAAGGGAGAAAACAGGTCTATCTCCCTGTGCAATGTATATTGCACAGAAGTAATTTCTCAAATATATGCTGCTATCTTCTCTATGTCACATACTGTAAATATATGAAAGTCGAAAACACAAAGCTGTTGTCAGAAGTCTTGGCATTTGTAACAGCTCTGACTCAAACATCAGAAATGCCGAGAACATGACAATTATGGTCCCCAAGTGACAGCACCTAACAACAGTTCTTACAGTTCTACAAACTTGAGTAGAGTCATAGGTGAGAGGAAGATTATCTTGTATGGACTTCAGAAATATTAGAAGTATATTTCTCTTCTTCTTAACATTCATAGCATTATATGCTAACATAACTACTCTGGAATATGTCGCCTATATCATCTAGGTAAACCATCATGTTACATGGATGGGCACCCTTTTCTAAAAGACCACGTGCTACAGGAAGCAAGGCCCACCAGAGAGAAAGAATCATCTGAACACCAGCATTAATTAGAGGAAAGTATTACATTGTCAACGAAACAATAGCTATATTTTTGGTGCCAAAAGGCTGTGTTCCCTGAGTTATCCTTTCCTGTCCATTATATAGGACTTACAGACTAGTGGACAAAGGAATCTGTGTGTTTTTCTCTCTGGTTGGTTACTTTAAACAGTCCACAGGTGTTACAGAACACTCCAACCAGAAAGCAGAAAGTCCTTGACTACAAATCTTTGAAAAAACAACTTTTAGATATCAGGGGCTATGTGTATATGGGGAGGAATTTATTGCAGTGCCTCTGTGTTTAGAGAGAGGAGCTCCTGGCATTCCCTCATATGGAAGTGCAATTCTATTCCTTGATTAGGGGAGTGGAGAATGTAAAATCCTGAGTCTTAAAGTAACCAATTAGGCTTTTCTTTCTCATATCAAATTAGGTCTTTTCTTCCTCATATCATAAAAGCACTTGGAAGATAGATATCATGTTCGGTTCATTTTCATGTCTCCCTAAAGCAGAGCTTCCCAGTTAATTTGCCACAAATGAGTTAGGCCAAAAACATTGTTCATTGTTTCTTATATTGACTATACATAGTTCAGTTGGTAGAGTACTGCTCAGCACTCTCTGAGGACCTGGGTTCAATTTCCCGCCCTGTAAAATGCAGAAGAATGTGGCAATCCACTCCTGAAGCAATTCCAAAATAATCAGCCACTGAATGTCACTATGAGTTGGACCCAACTCAGTGGCACCTAACAACAACAACAACAACAGGCTATCTCATTCTTAAAGATGGCAAAGAGTCCACCCAGGATCATAACTCTGATATATTAGCTAACCAATCCAGAGTTTTATCTCCTTAATCCAGCCCATATACCCCAGAGGCAATAATCCTCTACCTCAATCATCTGGAGCTCTGTTGCATCCTATATTTTAGAGCCCTCCATAATTATGCAAACTAGACACTCCTAAATTACTCACCCTACCTTGTCTTGCCTGTCCAATAGAAACCTTAATAAAGGAACTGGCTTAAAGCTTTTCTCTCCTGGCTTCTGCCTTCTCACCACACTGCAGTCTTTTTAATGTGGTATGGTGTGCTGTGCATCCTGTGTCTAGAACCATAAGTATAATAAACTTTGTTTTCTTGAGCATTTCCTCTTTCTCATTTTGTAGCTGAACCCAGCTAACTGCCTAATAAAACAATTAAAAACACTCCACTTTAGCCCTCCAAGGATATCCAGGACAGTCCTAGGACTACTAGAGCCCAATTCTGTCCTCTTCCATCAAGGAAATGTCGGGCTTATTTACTGTGAAAAGCCATACAAACATTTAACTGTGTGCTATGGTATGAAAAATAAGATGTCAAGTAATACTGCCTAAAACATTACATATTGTATGTCATACTATGCCCATAGCACTAATAGGAGGGGCACATAACATAGTGTTTACAGTTAAAGCTGATCTGAATTTATAATAACAAATTTGCAGTATGACTTACTTTGGGCTCTTAAACCAGGTTTATAAATACTGAGATTCCAGCTCTGAGCCTCATACCACAAAGATATAGCCCCTAATACCTTTTGAAAGTCTGTAAAACATCAGTCTATAGCTTATCAATGAGAGAGAGAGAGAGAGAGAGAGAGAGAGAGAGAGAGAGAGAGAGAGAGTATGAGAGAGAGAGATTGATTTAGACTGTATTCAAAATCTGCCCCTGTACCATAGACCGGCACTTTGTAAGGATGATCTGCCTAAGAGTACACAATATGTCTCCCAACCCCTTTATACAGCCAGGAGATTCTGCTATTGATTTTCTGTTGTTGTTGTTGTTGTTATTATAATTCTTTCTGGTAACTTCAAGCCAGTAAAGTCAGTAAACTCAGCATACATCATCAAGTCATCACTCCAATGTGTGGCCTTTCTGGCCTTGTATTCTGCCTCATCATCTCATGTTCACATTGCTCCATGTTAGTGATCATTCCTTCATACTCATGCTTAGGTCAGTCCTATTTTATAATTAATTGACTCCCCTGGGGTTCTCAGCATCTTTGCAAAACACTGCTATAGCTTTCTGCCTTAATTGAATCCAGGTTCCTGTCCATAGACCATACATTTCTGTCCCTAGCACCGGGAGCATTGAACCCAAGCCTTGGCACTTGCTGGGCAAGTGTCCTACCACTGAGCTGCATCCCTAGCTCTTTTCTAATTTTCTTTTAAATTTTGAGACAAGGTCTTGCTAAGTGGTTCAGGCTGCCACTGGCCTCAGACTCATAATACTTCTGTTTCAGCCTCCTGAGTTGCTGAGATTACAGGTGTGCACAATGGTACCTGGAAGGCCCTACTTCATACCTATCTGAGGCCCTTTGTTTTCCTCCTAACACACAGATCATGAGGTGAATTTTGACTGAAAGAGAGTTCGTGTGCACATAGTCAACGGATCAGCTTTACTCAGATGTGCCACAGACAACCAAACTTCATTATGTCATAAACCAATTAAGAATATTTCCTCCAAAACCTTCCCCCCACCATTTATCTTCTAGTCTAATGAATGAGAATATTGTCAATTCTGCTACTCAAGCCAAAACATTTGCAGTTTCCTTTCTGTCTCTTTCACACACACTACATAAAAATTCCACCACCAAGACATATCAATTGCCTCATAAATCCTAAATCTGTCAAGCTTTCTTCATGCTTATATAGTTATCCAACCTGCCCCCCATTATGTCTCACCTATATAGACTGCTTCAGTTATCTGAAACCTAGTATAATTGCTTCCAGTTTTATGGTGGGCTGAAAATGGGCTTTCCAGGCACAAAGTTTCAAAGCACAGCCTGTTCAGTGGGAACCTCAGGATGTGTCTTAGGATAAAATCTTAATTCCTAAGCCTGCCTCTAAAAGGCTTCATTTGGCCTGGCACAGGTCAGCTGTCAACACTGTATGCTCCTTCATGATTCCCTGGACACTCTTAAAAGTTTAGGCTGACCTCTAGGTCTCTACACATGTTAGTATAAACTGTTCTTATCCTATCTTCCTGCCTTGTTCCTACTTACCACAATAGGTGGTAGCTTAGTTGTCACTTTATGTAGAATGACTTTGGGGATCTCTCCAAATCTAAATGAATCACCGTGTTTCTCTGTGCTCCTTTAACATGCTACACTTCTTCATCAGAGAAGTTTTTATAACTGCTATATAATTATTCTCTCTCAACTGCTAGATTCTAAGACTTGGAAACTATGCCAAGGATGAGCAGGAACTATGTTTCCTTTATTTGTTACTATGCCAAACTCAATCAGACAAAATGTTGCTTCAAGATATATTTAGTATTGAAAAACTTAAGTAACTACCTATGATAGTGTTGCATTGAAATACTAATTAAAAAGTCAAAACTATGTTCAAGCCATTAAATAAATGCCATTTTCTTAGTTAGTATGCTAATTTTGAACTTAATTTTCTATCTTAAAAGGAAGTTCTAGCTGAATACTATGGTGACTTATTTATCTAATTAATACATGGATAGAGGTAATTTGTTAACTCATTTTGAGAAAAAATAATCACTTAAGAGAGGAAACGTCACAGAACAAAAATGTTTTATTATACAAAGATACAGGATACTGAGAAATAGGATAATTAAAAGCTATAAATACTTCTAGTTAAGTCACAAACTACCATCATATTTTTAGTCAAGTATACTATTTAACTATATCACTAAATAGAGAAGGCACACCCTACTAATATCGAAACAGTAACATATACAGTATATTAAGAATAAATAAAACAAGACTTTAAAGTCCTCATTCATCATTTAGAAGGATGAAAGTCAGTTTTCAGCAGTTGTTACTTATTTTATACTAAATAAAACTGTTTTGGCTTCCTATTGAAGCCATGTTGCATAAATTTTTGCACTAAGAATATGTCAAAAGAATGAGAATTTATCACTTTTGTGACACAAAATCACTTTTGTGTTACATTAATCATGTGATAGTTCTGACACATAGGGGGAAAAATGTTCCCCCACACGTCTGTCAGGTTGCCTACTGTGACAGCTTGTGTGTTGCTGGAACTGAAAACTATCCTATCAGTATTACAGATACCAGTAGGGTCACCTATGGTGGACAGGCTTCAGTTGAGCTTCCAGACTAAGAAAGACCAGGGATGAATACCTGACAGCCCACTCCAGAAACAATTAGCTATTGAAAATCCTATGAATAGCAGAGAAACACGGTCAGATATAGTGCCAGAACATGAGCACCCCAGATTGGAAGACAAGGAAAAGATTACTGGGGAAGAGTTGCTGCCTAAAAATAGAGTCTACCTTACTGACAGAAATGGAGTAAAGCCCTAGGGACCTCCATTTGCTGATATGGCATGACTCAAAATCAGGAGAAAACAACTGCAAATATCCATTAATAATAGGAATGTAGAATATATGTAGTATGAAGCTAGGAAAATTAGAAATCATTAAAAGAAATGGTGCACACAAATATTGGTATTCTAAGCATCAGTGAGCTAAAATGAACTGGCATGAGCCATTTTGAGCCAGAAAATCATAGGGTCTACTATGTTGGGAATGACAAAGAGAAATGTGGTTGCATTCATCATCAAAAAAGATACCTCAAGGTCTGTCCTGAAGTACAATGCTGTCAGTAATAGAATAATGTCCATTTGCCTAAAAGGAAGGCCAGTTAATATGACTATTATTCAAATTTATGCAAATACCATTACCACAAATGAATAGGGAAGATTTCTACCAGTTTCTGCAATCTGAAATAGATCAAACATGCAGTCAAGTTGTACTGATAATTACTGATGACTGAAATTCAAAGGTTGGAAACAAAGAAAAAGGATCAATAGTCAGAAAATATGGCCTTAGTGACAGAAATGATGCTGCAGATTACATGATAGAATTTTGTCAGACCAATGACCTTTTCATAGAAAATACATTTTTTCAGCAACATAAATGGCAACTACACATATGTACTTCATCAGATGGAAAATGCAGGAACCAAATTGACTACATTTGTAGAAACAGACCATGGAAAAGCTCAATATCAAATGTCAGAATGAGACCAGGTGCTGATTGTGGATCAGACCATCAACTGCTCATATGCAAGTTCAAACTGAAGCTGAAGAAAATCAGAACAAGTGTACGAGAGCCAAGATATGACCTTGAGTATATCCCACCTGAGTTCAGGGACCACCTCAAGAACAGGTTTAATGTATTAGACACAAATGATAGAAGAACAGACCCGTTGTGGAATGACATAAAAGATATCATTCAAGAGGAAAGAAAAAGGTTATTAAAAAGACAGGAAAAAAGAGAAGACCAAATTACATGCAAAAAGAGACACTGGAACATGTCCTTGAACATCTAGCAGCTAAAGTAAAAGAAGACATGACGAAGTTACAGAACTAAACAGAAGATTTCAAAAGGCAGCCCAAGAAGACAAAAACAAATATTAAAATGTCCTGTGCAAAGAGCTGGAGGCAGAAAACCAAAAGGGAAGAATGCGCCCTATGTTTTTCAAGCTTAAGGAAGTGAAGAAAAAATTCAAGCCTCCAGTGGCAATAGTAAAATATACTATCGGAAAAATATTAAACAATGAAGGAAACATCAAAAGAAGATGGAAGGAATATACAGAGTCATTACACAAAAAAGAATTGGTAGACAACCAACCATTTCAAGAGATTGCATATGAAGAGGAACCAATGGCATTGAAGGACAAAGTGGAAGCCGTCCTTAGAGAACTGGTGAAACACAAGCCTCCAGGAATTGTTGGAATACCAATAGAGATGTTTCAACAAACAGATGCAGCACTGGAGGTGTTAACATGTTTATGCCCACAGATGTGGAAAACAGCTACTTGGCCAACTGACTGGAAGAGATCCATATTTGTGCCTATTCCCCAAAAAGGAAATCCAACTAAATGGAGAAACTATCAAACAATATCATTAACACCACACACAAGCAAAATTTTACTAAAAATCATTCAAAAGTGACTGCAGCAGTATATATACAGGGAATTGCTGGAAAATCAAGTGGGATTCAGAAGAGGGTGGCAAACCAGGGACATCATTGCTGATGTCAGGTGGATATCAGCTGAAAGCAGAGAATATCAGAAAGATGTCTATCTATGTTTTAGTGACTACACAAAGGCATTTGACTGTGTGGATCATAACAAATTATGGATAATACTTTGGAAAATGGAAATACCAGAGCACCTAATTGTGCTCATAAGGAATGTGAACCAGGAGGCAGCTGTTCAAATAGAACAAGGAAATACTGCCTGTTTTAAAGTTGAGAAAGGTGTGTGTCAGGGCTGTATACTTTCACCTTATCTCTTCAATTTATATGCTGAGCAAGTAATCCTAGAAGTTGGACTTTATGAGGAAGAATGCAGCATCAGGATTGGAGGAAGACTCATTAACAACCTGTGTTATGCAGGTGGCACAACTCTGCTTGCTGAAAATAAAGAGGATTTAGAACATTTATTGATGAACATCAAAGATCATAGCCTTCAGTATGGGTTGCAACTAAACATCAACAAAACAAAAATCCTTACAACTGGGTCAGTATGCAACTTCACAATAAATGGAGAAAAGACTGAAGTTGTCCAAGATTTTGCTTTGCTTGTCTCTATAATCAACACCCATGGAAGCAGCAGTCAAGAAATCAAAAGACGCATTGCTCTAAGAAAAGCTGTGGCAAAATATTTCTTTAGAGTATTGAAAAGTAGAGTTGTCAAATTGAAGAAGAAGGTGTGCCTGACTCATGCCATTATATTTTCAGTCACTTCATATGGTTGTGAAAATTGAACATTGAAGAAGGGAGACAGGAGAAGAATTGATGTTTTTGAATTATGGTGCTGGAGATGTCTATTGAATATACCATGGACTGCCAAAAGAACCAACTGGTTTATCCTAGAAGAAGTGCAACCAGAGTGCTCCTTGGAGGCAAGGATGGCTTGCCTATGTCTTATGTGTTTTGGACATGTTGTCAGAAGGTACCAATCCTTGGAGAAGAATATCATGTTTAGGAGAGTGGTGGGTCAATGGCAAATAGAAGACTTTCAACTAGATAGATAGACACATTGTCTACAACAATGGACTTAAACAGAAAAAAGATTATGTACCTGGCACAGAATCAGGCAGAGTTTCTTTCTGTTATACATAGAGTCTCTATGAGTTGGAATCAACTTGATGGAATCTATCAACAACAACATTTGCTAGATATATTTTTGGCACTGGAAATATAACACTCAATAATAAAAAATATCCTTATTCTTATGATACTTATATTCTATTGGCAAAAGATACAATAAACAAATTTAAAAATGGAATACAGTACTTAAAGAAAGATAAGTAAGAAGGATATTTAAACAATAAAAATAAAGCAAGAAAGGGGCAAAAAGGAGCAGAAAGTGAGGGCGGTATTAAAATTTAGAGTTGTATGTAGTGATGCACAACTATAATTCCTGTCACTCAGGAAGCAGACGAAGGAGGATCACAGTTCAAGGCTACAGGCAGCCTGCATAATTCAGCGAGACTCTCTCTCAAAATAAAAATAAAAAGTGGGCTGGAGGTGCAGCTCAGTACTAAAGCACTTTCAAAGTATGTGTGAGGCCCTGGTTTCAACCCCTATGTACTGCAAAAATAAGTGAATGAATAAAATAAAGATTGGGTTGGCCATGTTGATGCATATCTATAATCCCAGCACTCAAGAAAGAAGCTAAAGCAGGAGGATGGTGAGTCTGAAGCCAGCCTGGTCTACACCATCAGACTTTGTCTCAAAATTCATATTAAATAATTTAAAATTTAGCTTGCATACTATGGAAGTTCTCTTTTAAAGGGAGATTTTTAAGTAAAGCTCAAAAGGAAGCAAGGAGATGAACCATTCAGATATTTGAGGAGAGAAAACCCAAGCAGAAGAAACATCACATGCAAAAGCCTCTAAGCTAAGGCATATCTAGGGTGCTCTACAAATTCATTGGAGCCTAGTGTGGCTGAGTAAAGGATGGCAGAGTAATAGGGGAAAAGGCAGAGATATAAAAAGGAGCTAGACCAGGCAGAGCCCTAGAGGTTATGATGATCCTGCCTGTGACTAGGTAAGACAGGAAGGCCCTGCAAAGTTTTCAGCAGAGAAATGTCACAGATAGACATGTTTTAAGAGGGTCACTCTGGTTGCTGTGCTTAATGGAAGCTAAAAGAAAAGAAAGGCAAAAGCAAAGAGGAGTTATTGTTGTTGTTAGGTGCCATGGAGCCATGTCCAACTCATAGTGACCCTTATAGGGTTTTCAATGGCTGACTGCTTCGGGATTGCCTCGGGAGTGGAATGTCATGTCCTTCTCCCATTTTTGCAGTGCTGGGAATCGGGACCTCAGAGACTGCAGAGCAGCACTCTACCAATTAAGCTAAATCCCAGCCCCACAAGAGGAGTTAGGAGGTTGCAATTATCCAAGGTACCAAAAACAAAATAAAAAAAACCTACACACACACACACACACACACACACACACACAAAAGGACAACAGTGCTGGAGATAAGAAAACATCAAAGTGAAATGTGGATATTCTTCAAAGATATAACCAATATTTCTTTTCATATCAAATACAAGGTATGAAAGAAAGAAAAATGACTCAAGGGTGACTCCAGAGATTTTTTTGTCCACGTACCTGGAAGGATAGAGTTTCTATTAATTAAGATGGAAAAAATTAAAGGAGACATAATTGTAGTGGGAAATCAATATCTAACTGCAAGTGTCAAGTAGGCAGTTGGATATGTAAAACTAGAGTTCAGACAAGAGATCTTAGTAGATGATGTAAATGAAGGGGCTTTTAACATACAGGTAGAATTTAAATCTATGTCACATCTAAGCAGTGATAAGGGAAAAGATCCAAGAGGTGAGTGCTGGAATACTCAAATATGGAGAGGTTGCAAAGATGAGGAAGGAGTAAGCAGCAAAAGAAATGAAAACTTATGGCAGTTACTGGCAATATCAAAACCTAAGAAATGATTGTGAAAGTGAGTTGCTGAGAATGAGTGGAGAATAGGATCACTGGAAGAGAAGTGAAAGTCCAGGGTATTAGAAGCATCGTTCATGTGAATGTGCAAATCATGGAGTATTAGGGTCGGAATCATTTTTAAGAAAGTGATAATGTCACAGGGATTAATTTCTTTGACTTACAGAAAATTACCAGAGAAGAGGTATCTATGGTGTAAAAAAAAGTATACCTAGTGGAATAATATGACCATAATGAGATTAAAGAAAGGGTGTGCTCATGAAGGAGAGAGGGAGAGGGACTGAAAGCAGCAATGAGAAGCAAAAGGAACATGATTTATTGGCCCAATATCATGTTTGAGTATAAAGTAGAGGAAACTGATACCCCTGATAATACTCTAAGACATTGTGTGCAACAGCTGGTTCATACTGATTCAGGAGAACTGGTTATGAACATCAGTTGGCAACTCTGCGTTCTGTAAAGCAAGTTTGTACCTTGAATTGCTATGGTATGTTTGTTGCACAAAAATTGGAAAAGACTACGCATCCAGATATTTTTTCCTTCTTCTAACAAAGATCTTATTGCTAAACATTTAGCAGAACTTCACTGGCTGTAGAAGAACTATTACTAAAGGAAAGCTAGATTTTCTTGAGCATAGAAGATGAAGAGACTGGGCGCTATGTCTCACATCTGTAATCCCAGCAACTCGGGAAGGTGAGGCAGGAGGATTGCAATTTGGAGTCCAGAGGCAGCCTGCACAACTTAGCAAGATGATGTCTCAAAATTAATTTTTTTTAAATGGGGTTGGGGATGAAGCTCAGTAAGAGTATTTGCCTAGCATAAGTGGGACCCTGGGTTCAACCCCTCAGAATTGAAAATAAAAAGAAGATGAAGGGAACATTAGTAAGAGATGAAAATATAAAGGACTGTCACTATTTACTGATCTTGAGTTCCAATGAGTACAAAAAGTGTAGGAAGTCAGAAAAGAGGAAAGAAAGTTTGAGCCAAGAGTAATTATGTAGGGAAGATTAGAGTTGTAAAAATAAATGATGAACTGGGAATTTCGGGCTCCTTAAGTAGTCTGAAAACAACATGAATAAAGGGTGTAGGTATTAACAAAAGATAGTATTAGAGGATGACAACCCAGAGAGACATGCATCACTCAAAATCTCCCTTTTGGCTCTAGCTGATAGAGGCACGATGTCCTATAGGTGGGTCTCTTGCCAATGGTGTCCTGCAGAGCTGTGGTCTTATGCTCTATTCCCTCTCCACTCCTGCTGATGGAGGCATGGAGTTGGACAGAGGGCTGATCTTGCACTAAGTTCAGAAGCTCCTTCTTGACTTCTGTTGGAGCAGGCCCCAAAGCCAAGAAAAGAAAAAGTTATTTATTTTAAATAATAACATTTACAATAGCAAAAATACAAGGTACTTGGAATTACATTTAACCTAAACATATGAGATCTACATGGAAAAATTTATAAAAATATTAATAAAAGACATTTAAAGAAAGTCAAAATATGTGGGGTGATAAACTGCATTCCTTCATGCACTGAAAGATCCAATATCATATGAATGCCAGAATCTCCACACTGATAAAACCAAGGATATTTCAATAAAGTCACAAGATAAAATTCTTTAAGGAATTTATCAAGTCCATTTTAAAATGTATAAAGAAAAAGAAACGAATAAGAATAATTCAGTAGCCAGGCATGGTGGCACACGCCTGTAATCCCAGAGACTCGTGAGGCAGAGGAAGGAGGATTGCAAGTTCGAGACCAGAGGCAGTCTGTGAAATTTAGTGAGACCCTGTCTCAAAAACTAAAAAAATGGGCTGGAGGTGCAGCTTAAAGTGCAGCACTTGCAAAGCATGCAAGTGTGAGGCCCTGGGTTCAACCAGTAGTAATACACACACATACACACACACACACACACACACACACACGGAATAACTCAGTGGTAGAGCATTTGCCTAGCATGGTATGTGCATGGCCTGGTTTCAACCCCTCTGGTACTGAGAAAGACAATAGCTAAAACACTTCTGAAGAGTAAAAATATGGTTGAGAAAATTGACATAAGATATATCCAAACTTACTGAAAATTATAATAACTAAAAACTGTGAAAATGCCACAGGCATAAACAAATTTGCCAATGGAAAGACTAGACACAACCTTGTGTATACATAGTACTATGCTTCAGATATGAAGTATCCCCCAAAAAGGCTCATATGTTGAAAGCTTGGTACTGATCTGGTGGATCCAATCAATGAGAAGTGCCTAGATCGTGAAGGCTCTGTTCTACCCGATGTATTAATCCACTAATGGATTCATAATTTTACGGCATTATTGAAAGATGATGGAAAATTTCTGAGAAAGGGCCTCGCTGAAGGAAGTAGATCACTGGAGGCATGTATGTGGGTGCTACATCTTGCTCTGGCATCTTCTTTCTCTCTCAGCTTCCTGGCTTCCCTCACATGAGCAACTCTACTCTAACACACCCTTCTATCATGATGCTCTGTCTCACCACAGGCCCAGAAACGACAGAGAATGAAATCTCTGAAGCAATGAGCCAAAATAAATCCTTCCTCCTTTCAAACTGTTTCTCTCTGGTATTTGTTATAGTGCCAAGAAAACTAACTGACATATATAAAAACTAGTTAAATGATAGGAG
>VMDO01035243.1:0-16252 GCA_007922755.1 Pedetes capensis | reverse complement strand
ATATAAAGTAAGCTCATGGTTTTCTGAAATGGACCTCAGAAACTGTTTATTAAACAAAATTTTAAAAAAGTAGTATGAAAGCAGGAAGTGATAAATAATAAAAATTATTCTTATGCTTTTTAGAATGCATTTTATTACAGTTTAGATATGGAACACCAACTGACACTTAAATATCTAATTAAACTGTAAACTTCAGGATCTGCATGGGTAGCAACATAAACGTGGCAAATGCATCAGCATTTTAATAGCTGTTGAAATTAGACCTGTAAGTGACATGTCGTAATGGAAAAGGCTAGACTGCAGTAGAAGACAAAAAGCACAAAATGGCCTTTATGACCAAATTTTAAGTGCTGATGTCATCCTAGGAAAAAATATATTAGAACAATGGAATAAAATATTATCTTAATATTTATTAAGGTTTCTCAAAAATATTTTAAATTGCCGGGTGTGGTGGCACACGCCTATAATCCCAGAGGCTCGGGAGTCAGAGGCAGGAGGATCACAAGTTCGAGACCAGAGGCAGTCCACGTAATTTAGCAAGACCTTGTCTCAAAAAGTAAATAAATGGGCTGGGGGCGCAGCTCAGTGGTCCAGCTCTTGCAAAGCATGCAGGCGCGAGGCCCTGGGTCCAACCCTCAGTACCACCAACATATATATATATATATATATATATATATATATATAGTCATTCAAAATGTAGACAAATCAACAATTAACTGTAGAAAATAAGCACTCAACTGACAGGAATTTTAAAGTACCAATATATACCTCTATTTTAAACTCTCTACCATTTAAAAAAGCCATCACACAGAATGATTGTACCATATCACACAATTATAATCCAACATAAAGAGATAAAAGAAAAAGAAAAAGGAAATCTGTCATGGGTATGATAAGAATAAATTCTTACCAAAATGGAAAATATATCATATTAAGTTACTAAGAGAGAAGAGAATATCTTTCACTGAATGGTATATTTTAAAAGTTCTTCAGTTTAAGCTGTTCATTCAAAATGTTAGCAAAATGTATAACTAACTTCAAAGTGAGTTTTTCTGCTACCTTAAAGTACATTGCATTTGAATTACATATAAGCTTTAAGGTTGTATTTTTAATTGTATGTTTTTTTACCAAACTTTCTACTGAATATTCAAGATTACTGGTAGAAGATAATTAGATCTTCAGTAAGATATGAATATTGCATGTTTATAAATTCAAATTTACAAAATGTTATTTCCCTTACAATCTCTCTACATCAGTGATTGGAAACTTTTTCTGTAAAAAGTCAGACAATAAGTATTTTAGATTTCATAGGAAATATGCTTTCTGTCACAGCTATTCAATTCTGCCATAGAATATACAAAACTAATAGATAAAAGAATAGTGTAGCCTGGCATGGTGGCATATGCCTGTAATTCCAGTGACTCTGGAAGTTAAGGTAGGAGGATTGCAAGTCTAAGGCCAAAGGTGTTAGGTAGCTAGCTATACCATTAGCAGGCAATATACAGGAAAAGGGGATTGAAAATGGCTTCTCCCTTTCCACCATGATGAAGAAGCCATGTGCATCTCTGAGGACAATGGAAGGATGCTTTCAAATCTGTCCCACACCCTACCCAAGCCACTGAGCAATTTATAATACAAAGACCCTAGATCCACGTCATACTAGGCACTCAGAGCAGGGCACCTAGGGCTGTTCTCAACCTTGACCTCCACACTCTGCTTTGAAAAGATAAAGTTACTTGTCTTTTTCCTATTATCCCATTCCATATATCCCTCCTCATAACATAGCATGTGTAAGACTTTATCTTTCTGTTCCTATTTATGTACTTATAGCCAACATCCAGGCATAAATGAGAATTAACAATTTAACTTCCTCTCCCCTCCTCATTGTAGCATGGTCCAGAATTCAAATTTTTGGGAACTGAGATTTACGTTTTTATATTGTGTTGCCCAATCAACCTTTTTCTTCTCTGCTAGCAGGTAAACTCCACCCTATATGCTTTAATGATACCAGCTGCTGTAACTGTGCCCCTCCCTGTCTTTGAAACACTGGAGGAAAGAGAGACCTTACCCCCTCAATTTCCTTTCTTTTAGAAAATCTCTACCCTCCAATATCTAGAAATTTCCATTTATAGGGACAATCCCCTCACAACTGATTAACTTAAAAACAGAAAAAGACATCACATTAAGTATCCAAAATCATTCACACCTGTTTTACATTTGTTTTTACTCAGGGAGTATTTAGAAGCCCATCATGAATTCCTTTGTCTTTGAAATGTAAATTTTCTACCTTGTTTCTACTGAGAACATGCCTTTGAAATACTAATTTAGATTTTAGGAGTGCTTACTTATATGGAGGAAATAAGAGTACAAAAGGTTGGTTATTTCGATTTTTATGTATGCTTATGTTTTTATGGTACCAACTGAGTTTAAACATGTAAGAATAAATGTTATAATTTTTCTAACCTTTTAGTTTATGCTTATGATGTTTGCCAATTTAATGCAATTTTTATGTGTCATTTTGTCTGTTAGTCTGGTTATCAGCATATGTCTATGATTTAACATTCTTTTACATTTGTGTCAGTACAAATGGAGGCATTTTTCGACCTCTCAGTTTAACTGTCTTTTTTTTCTCTCTTTTCTTCTGCTTCTAAGAAAACCATTTATTGAAGTTTACCTCAAGCCAACCCTGGGGCTAGGGTTGGCTCCGTTGTTAGAGTGCTGTTCTGTGTGCTTTGACACCCTAGGTTTGATCCTCAGCACTGCACAAACTGAAGAAGGACCTGGAAGCCCACTCCTGAAATAATCCCCGAAAACAACAAGTCATTGAAAACCCTATTAATAGCTGAGAAGCACTGGCAATAGTGTTGGGCACAGCACAGTATCCTGGAGTATTTAGTTCTCTTGCACATAGAGTCACTATCAGTTGGACTAAACTTCATGGCACTTAATAACACCACCACCAACCCAGCCCTCACTAAAAACTGCAGGCACTCAGTAGTTAATTATCAAAATAACTTGGGACTAGGAAAAATGCAAGATGTTAGGCCAACATTTATTTCAGTTCACAAAGGTTACACCATATACATACTTTCTGGGATTTCTTTAAAATATAAAGAAGTTATTTTGCTTTGGGAAATAAAAAGCCTGTATGCAGCTCAGGCTCACTTGGGGGTCCCTGCTACCATGGCAAGAACTCTCCTTTTTCTGTTTCCCCTTGCTATATTCTTTCAGTGATGTACTTTGCCCCTTCACACCCCTCTCCTTTCAAGCTACATCAGCTCCTGACTCTAAACCTGAGACTGCCTCAGGCATGTTTTCCTTTATATCTTAGGGTCTCTACAATGGATGTGAAGAAAGCTTTAGCTTCCAAATTCCTATTTTTTTTTCAGATGGTCTCTACTCTCCAGTCTCTAACATGTAGAACTCCATAATTACCCTAGTTTATTTGTCCTGGCCAAAAACTGAAATTTTCACTGTCCCCTTTTATTGGGATACCTAATTGTTTAGGAAAAAAAGACAATTGACATGGCCTCAGACTGAAGGAGATGCCCTAAAGTCCAGAGGAAACTAAAGTCTCCAAAGGGGATTCCTGGAGCAACACTTCCTGTAGGCAGCCTGGATGAGACAGGGATGCCAGTCTCTCTGGCCATGCTGTCCTCTCCTTCAAATAAAAAAAATGAACTCCCAATTCTCAGAGATCATCTTTTGAGATATATATTAGATTTTTTCTTTTATAATTGCAGCTTGGTCATGATAAACTAGATGGTGTGGAAAATTTAACCTCTCTGGAGAGTCCTTCCAGTATTCTAATGTCACTCCAGAGAGGGTTCTCTGCTCCCTCCATTGGTTTCTCTATACCCAAGACATCCTGCCTTCCACAAGCTATTGTGGTTATGTAACAGTAAGTGGGGCCTGACTCATAATGACTCTATGTACAATAGAACAAAACACTCCCAGACACAGTGCCATGCCTGGCAGTGGTCAGTACTTCTCTGCTATTCATAGGGTCTCCAATGGCTGATTGTTTTGGGTGTGGGCTGCCAGATCTTTCTCCCAAGCCTACAACACCCGGTATTCCCAGGTAGTCTCCCATCCAGTGACTACCTAGGTCAGACCCTGCTTAGCTTCCGAGATCTGATAAGATCAGACACTAGGGTAGTATAGCTGTGGACTACTTCTATGAGGTATCCAATGAACAATTTTGTTAGTATCTGGGACTATGTTCCTTTCCCCCTGCCTCGATTTTCCTCTGACTTCACCTGCTTCCAAAATTTTGTCTCTTTCTCCCTCTTGAAAGCACTAACAGTAATCCCTTTTCACCTTGGTATAATTTCACTCCCCTTGGAATTCACTCAAAGATTTTCCCTTAGTCTGCAGATTGACCTGTTTCTTCAGAAGCCTACTGACCATGTTGCCTGGATCTGAGGCAATCCTACCAACTAAGGCTCTACCAAGTCTCCTCTTTCCTGGGAATTATAGGCCTCTTACTCTGGGGTGGGACCCAAAAACCAATGAAGGCACAGCCTCTAGCTTCTGTGGGCCACAATCCTTCTGGGTTTGATCCTCTGCTTTATCTTGCACGCAAGGATGTCTGCTCCTACTTTGGGGGCTCAAGCAGGCTGAGGTCCCTTGATTTTTAAGCTCTCATGGAGACCACACCCTCTGACTCCTCAGCAACTCCACCGCAAGGCAATGATTCCAGACATCCTTGGAATGCCATGAGACAATTTTCCACCAGGCAATCTGGGAATTTAAACTTTTTTCCCTTCTTAATAAAAGGTCCAGTTTCAATTCTGGTCTGTAGGCTAGCAAAAAGTCAAAGGGCAAGAGCTCCCTCCAAGTGATGAAAAGTTTCAGCCAGGTGTCTAAATGAGGAATTTTCAATAAAATCTATAAAGGGGATCACCACCCTTGAGACTTAGGCAATCATGGGGAGGAGTGACCATCCCTCAAGACAAAGATTCTCCAAAAACTGGCTGTTTCCTGGGATATACATGAACCTCAAAAGCTGGCCACATTTCAGGTTACTGCCTTTAGAACATTGGTAACCATGAAGAGAATTGCTTTCCCTCTAGGGATACAAACCCTAAATTTTTGGGTCTCAAGGCATTCAAATAAACAGAACCTCCCTCCTTAACCACCTTTTCTTCAACAATTACAAACAACTCTCTTCTCTTTTCCTAGTGCAGTAAGGACCAAAAGATTTGTTGGATATTCAAACTCAGTTCCTGATTTCAGTCCTAATGTTTTCTGCTGTATTGTAATTTCCGTTTCTTGGTTTGGGATCATATAATTTTTGCTCCTTAATACTTGCAGCTCTCCTCAGCATATGCATCTCTGAAACAGACTATAGGACCTACCTATTTTGTATGCCTTTTCATCAACATGATTTATTTTTACTATTTTAGGTCAAGCTTATATTTGATGTTCACTGGTTGCTACCTATTAATCTCAGAGCTTTTCTTATAAGTCACTCATTGACGTTTGGGAATATGACATCTTTCTCATTTATCTTGCTTCCTACTTAATAAGACCATTTACTTCTAAAAATGCCTGCGTTTGCCTGTTTCTCTATTGCCATGGGATTTAAACACTTTGTTTTGTATTCCAGATAAAAATGATATCAGGTGCAGATGGTGGGTCCCCTGCTTTGAGATACTTATATTACATAAGGTACTCAATAGTTATTAAGGGGAAATTTACAGTCTCCCTTTCAGTTACTCACTTCCAATATATTGCACTCAAAAGTTACAACTCTTTCTTTTGAGTCTTCTCTCCTTTTTCGAGCTGGGTTTCTCCAGATCCTTAAAAAGAAACCAAATGTTATATCTAAGAGAGGCCATTGTATATCACTCATCAGTGATCAAACTGGTGATAAAAAATAAATGGACCTTAGCCCCTGTCAGCTAAAGACAAGTAAGATTGGGCCTTGGTTCTCTTGAACCAAAGATTCTTGGCTTCTGCCAAGGAGATGCACCTAACTTCTGCTAAATAGGTCAGTTAGTTCCTGCCAACAAAGTGATTTTCTCGATTGCAAAGTTGAGTGGTTTTGCAGAATCAAGCATGGTGATTCCCTGGTTCTTAAATGATTAGTAAGATGCTTTAATTGCTACGGGACACTCTGTCTATTCTCTCTTCCAAATGAGTAACTCTCCCTTGGTTTCTAAAAACTTACCTCTTGTTGTTGGTAAGTATCATTGAGTTAAGTCTGACTCATCAAGCCCTTATATACAACAGAAGGAAACACTACCCAACACAGTGCCATGCATGTGATCTTTTTTATGCTTAAGTGCATTGTTGCAGTCACTATGTCAATCAATTTCATAGATATCTTTCTTTTTTTCGCTGACCTGCCACTCTCCCAAACATGATGTACTTCTCCAA
Source organism: Pedetes capensis (assembly GCA_007922755.1). Lineage (NCBI taxonomy): Eukaryota > Metazoa > Chordata > Mammalia > Rodentia > Pedetidae > Pedetes > Pedetes capensis. The sequence continues at coordinate 9,868 of VMDO01035243.1, read as the reverse complement.
GGAGTAGTCCCTCCTAACAACATGTCCAAAACATGTAAGACACAGCCTAGCCATCCTTGTTTTCAAGGAGCACTCTGGTTCTACTTCTTCTAAAGTAGATCTATTGGTTCTTTTGGCAGTACAAGGTATATTCAATATCTGTCTTCAGCACCGTAAGTTAAAAGCATCAATTCTTCTCTGAGTCTCTTATTCACTGTCCAGCTTTCACAAGCATATAATGCAACTGGAAATACCATGGCATGAGTCAGGAGCACTTTTATCTTCAATGTGACATCTTCACTTTTCAACACTTCAAAGAGTTCATTTACAACAACTTTTTCCAATGTAATGCATCTTTTGCTTTCTTGGCTGTTGCTTCTATGGGTGTTAATTGATGAACCAAGTAAAACAAAATCTAGGACAACCTCAATCTTTTCTCCACTTTGCATGAACTTACTTACCCACTTGCAAGGACTTTTGTTTTCTTGATTGTAACACAAGCTGTGGTTGGAAGCCTAGAGAAAATCCAAGGAAAAGTAGCCAAGGAAGGCTCTAGCTGCTTGCTGGGGAAAGCTTCAGCCCTTGGATGTTCTCCAAACCTACAAGCCCCTTTTTGTTATCTCTGAACTTGGACATAGACATGTCTACATGCAGACATGACATAGCTCTGCCTATATGCAGTGGGCAGAACATGCTAACACAATAAGTAACCCTTCCCTGACTCACAAGAAAATATACATCAGTTCCATTTTCCCCTGACTCATAAGAAAGATTAATGTTATTATTGTTGTTGTTATGTGCCATCTAGTCAGTATCCAAGTCATAACGGCTCTACGTACAATAGGAGAAACACTATTGTTAGTGCTTCTTGGCTATTCATAGGGTTTTCAATGGTGGATTGTTTTTAGGAGTGTGTTGCCATGTCCTTCTCCCAAGCCTACAGTACCTTCTATTCCCAGTTGGTCTCCCATCCAAGTACTAACCAAGCCTGACCCTGCATAGCTTCCAAGATCTGACAGGATTAGAAGCCACAGTGACGCTGAGAGCCTAATAAAAAATGAGTGTTTGAGACACTCATTTGGGGGGCAGTGCATCTGAAGGCCCTAGCCCATACCTTGGCCCTTCTGACACTGATTCTTGATGTGCAGAATTATCCTTTGTGTGTAGCTGCTGGACAGTCATGACACTTGATGTTGAGGTGCAATCTATGACTATATTCTTTGATCTTCATATTCACCTCTTAGATATAGACATTTCTCTTTATCACCACTATGTGACCCAAGTGCCAACTAGGGGACCAAAAGACTCAGCCAAGATGTGAAGTTAATAACTATAGTACCATTCTGCAATAAGTTCTTTTAAAAATAGAGGGGGCATTTTTGACAATTTCCCTATGTGCAAGCTTCTGTGTCCTAAGAGACAATCCAGACCTATGTAAACAATAGAGGCTTGACCAGAAATAGTAACTCTAGCTAATAAGGCAAAACTTTCTCAACTGGGAGATGCTTCTTCTTCAAAATCTTTCCCCGATAAGTCAGATAAATAAACTCCTTGGTCACCTAACCCTCTACTCTTTTTGAACTAATAAATCTAGCATCCTATGTTCAGGGTCTCAAAATGGAGACCTCAAAGTTAAGTATCCTTGGTTTATTACTCTTATTTTTTCTTTTAGATACTTAGGTGAACACAGGAAACATGTATGTATTGTCTACATGTATCCTTATGTGGTATCATATTGACTTATAAGAATACTAAATTCTCAACTTCAAGTTTTCCTTTGGGGATTTTCACCAACAAGGTTAAAAAAAAAATCTCAAAAGACCAGGGGAAAAGAATAATCCAAATTGATATCGCCAATTCTAGGAAATACTATATTGCCTGGCAAGTCGAAAGGTGCCCCCTTAGACATACCCTCGGCCAAAGGAGAGATTTTTCAGATGCCAATGACAGGCCTTGCTATGGAAAAATCAAGGCACTGGAAAGGACTGATTTCAACAGATTCCTCAGTAAACAGGCATTTGCCACCTCTGCAAAGAGGACCCCATTAGGAGAAATGAAACCCTGCCCTCTGCAGAGAGGTCAGGCTTCATTCAGCTCTAATACTGGCTGTCCTTGAGGACTAAAAGCTGCCATGGTTTCCTGGTATGGCCGTCGTAAGCAACTACAGTCATCATGATGCCTTTGGTTAATTCCTGACATGGCAAGTTTTATTGTTAGTTTTTTCTCAAGATACTGAGGGTTTCATTCTCTGCCTTGATCACTTACCCAGGACTCCTTCATAAATAAAATTGTGTAGTAATCAATGTTGATAAAAAAATGCCCAGAACCAAAAGATTCTCTTTTAAAAACTGTCTGGCTACCCACACATGACAGACATTTTATGGATTCAGAAAGGAAGACATTTCCCTTATTACATAGGGAAATAGATTAAGAGAACTAACTGCCAAACAAAAGCTTTAGTAAAACTTAATAATGGAGTTCTTCTGCATCCTAGTAATAAAGCATGTGAACTACAGACATAACAGACAGAATATATACTAGTACAGATTTAAAATGAGTCTCCATTGGATCAATTTCTTCCCAGATGGAAGAATCCTAACTAGGTCCTCTTGGTACACCCACTTCAGTAAAATTACAGGGATATTCTTAATAAAACCTGTTCCTTCTGAGTATCCCCAGCTTCAAGAACATTCTGATGACAAAATTATCTGTACCTGTAAACTGTACAAAGATGTAAGCTCTCTTCAATGAGAAAAGGACATCTCATTCACAAATCTATCAGTAGCTATGACCTTTATGTTTTAAATTGCTTCTTGGTTTTTCTTTTAGACACTGCTAATATGATCATATATGTTCAATATCTACAACTTGATATTGTTTTCTTTAATCTGTGGAATTTTAGATCTCTTCTTGGGATTATTCTTTTGTGCTTTGCTACTCTCTCAATACATAATCATCAGTATGCTTTTTACAGCCCAAGAGATCACACCCTTAAACTCAAAAGTCAAGGTAATGTGCACAGCTGTCCTACAAAATCATTTAACACTGAATATTCTCACAGCTGCTCAAAGAAAGCACTTGAGCCATTTCAAAGTTAAGTACTCTATGTACATTTCTCTGACATTACCACTAATGTCTGTTCTGCTCTGAATAACTTATAAAACCAAATCCAGGGTATGTCAGACACTACAACTCTTTCTACTAAAATGTTCTAACAATGGCTTTCTGGATTTTCCTGATGTAAATTGATTACAACAATAATATTTATGGTCATCACATTTAAGATTTGGGCCTTGCCTACTAAACTGTTATTTTAACTTTATGTCTTCTCATTTACAGTTAATTCATCTTTAAATGGTACTACAGTAATACAGTCTGATACATCTAATTTCCCTTAACCACACTCCTGAGACTGAGAGTCAGCAAGAATGGGAACCCAAAGCCCTACTATCCCCATTCTAAGGCATAAGTAGCCAGAACAATCCAGCAGCCACTCTCCTAAAAGATTTTAGGGTTCCATACTCTTGATGGAGGGAATGTACCTAGCTAGATTAGTCATTAGTGGGCAATATGGAGGAAAAGAGAATTGAAAATGGCTCTTGTTTTTTCATCATAGTGAGTAAGACATATGCATCTCTGAGGATATTGGAAAGGTATTCAAATGGGTCTGAAACCCTTCCAAGCCATTATTCCATTTACAAAACAAAACCCTATGCACACATCACACTAGGCAACCAAAGTTGGGCATCCAGGGCTGATAATATACTGGGCATGCCCTAGTTCAAATAAAACTAGAGAAAACATACACACACTCTCTGTTCTTTCACAAGCTCTCTTTTCTTGCACCTCTTCCATCCTTTCTTTTCCTTTCCACTCCTAGCTCTTCTCTGTCCAGCAACCACATGCATTCCACTGCCTTTCTTTAGGCCCATGATTTTCTCTGTCTATCCAAGGCACCTTTCCTTCTAAAAGCCCATTCACCTCTCCTGTTCTGGTTTCCTTCCCTTCCCTTGTTGTTGTTGTTATATCTTGTCAAGTCAGTTCTACTCTATACAAGAGAACGAAACACTACCTGACACTGTGCCATGCCTGACACTATGCTTCTCTGCTATCCATAGGGTTTTTGATGCATGATTGTTTTGAGAGTGGGCTGCCAGGTGTTTCTTCTAAGTGTACAGACATGTGGGGAAGTAGAGAATATTCCCAGGTGGTCTCTAATCCAAGGACTAACCAGGCTCAAACCTGCTTAACTTCTGAGATCAGACAGTATTGGATGCCATGGTGGTATGGCTGTAGACCTTCCCTTGTGGAACAAAAATCTTACCCCAGTTCACCCAGTGAGCACAAGCTTCTCCAAGTTCTTTTGCAGATCTACCTATGCATCTCCAAATGTATCAATTTTCCTCATAAGTATTCTTTAAATGTGTACTATCTTTAATAAATGGTGTGAGATTTAGCTCAGTTGGTAAAGTGTTGCTCCGCACTCTCTGAAGACCAGAATTTGATCTCCAGCACCAGAAAAATGGCAGAAGGATGGGGCAATCCACTTTGGAAGCAATCCCAAAATAATCAGTAATTGAAAACTTCGAGTGTTTCTATGAGTTGGACACAATTTTACAGCACCTAACAACAATAACAACATCTTTAATGAATGTATTCTATACTCTCTACTCCCCCACATGTCTGTCAGCTTGTCATGCTGTGGAGGCTTGTGGTTGCATTGATACTGGAAGCTATACACTGGTATCTCAGATGCAAGCAGGGCCACTCATGGTGAACAGGTTTTACCTGAATTTTCAGACTAAGACGGATTAGGGAGAAGGACCTCGAAGCCCACTCTCAAAACAATTAGTCATTCAAAACCCTATGAATAGTGGAGAAACACTATCAAAAATAGTGCTGGAAAAAGAGTCCCCCAGGCAGGAAAGCATTCAAGAAATGACTGGGGAAGAGTTGCCTCAACAAAGTAGAGTCAACTTTAGTGACAGAAATGGAATAAAGCCCCTGGGACCTACTTTGGCAGATGTGGTATTACTCAAAATAAGAAACTTAGTGACTGAAAAATGGGTTCAAACATAAAAAGATAGTGCACATAGCACAGTGTTGGGTAGTGTTTTGTTCGATTGTACTTATAGTCACTATGAGTCGGATTGTTCTCAACACCACTTAACAACAACTTAGTCTCTTCTATAACTTCTGCATTGGGTATAAAATCTTTTATACACTGATTACAAGGTATGAGGTTTTGCTGCCAGATTCTCAGACCCATATAACCCAGCTCTCCTTGTCTCCCTAATAACAGAGGCAGCCTACGTAACTTAGCGTATTAACAAAAATGAAAAATGGGGCTGGATGTTCAACTCAGAGGTATTGCATTTGCAAAATATGAGCAAGATCCTAAGTTCAGCCCTCTAGTACCAAACAAACAATCACAAAGAATTAAGGTGTCTTTGTTGCAATAAACCTCCATTTACAAAAACAGGCAGAAACTTGGATTTGCACTGCTGATGGTAGTTTGCTAATTCTCCCATAGAATAATGATGAGGCACTATAATGAGATCAAGATTATTAAGGAGCTAAGGTTCCCCCAAGATTGTAACTGTCTAAAACAATATTTAAATATGTATTACTTTTCATATGCTCATTCTTAAGATGCACTACCTAAAGCAAAAATGTACAAAGTTAAATAATACAATAATTTCTTACTGCATATTGAAATAAATCATAAAAACTAATGAGTGCCTTTTCAGAATTTTTATATATAATCAATTGTCTTTAAAATCTGCATTGAAAACATAAACTCTATTCATATAATACAATTTGTTCTATTCAAATGACAATATTTTTTCCTTCAGAATAGTTTTTTTCAACCAATCTATCCCTTTTGATCTATAGCACCATGCAATTTTACAAGAAATAGAATACAAAGTTTAAAATGAGACAGAAACATGGTTTTGTAAACAGAACAATATGTGTTTTTTATGTGTGTGTACTACAAATCCTTTGGGTCATCCTGGTATTTGTGACATTTACATTTTTCTTCCAAGTTATCATATTTCTTCATTAAATTTCAATTATTTTGGCTAAACATACAGTGCCCAGTGGAACCTACCGAGTCCACAAGGCTAGACCAGATCCAACACATGTGAATATTGCTTTCTTTTACTCCGTGTTTCTCTTACTGGAATCAAAATCACCAATGGTATTTCTTAAAAAATAGAGCTCTGCTAAGTTATAGAAGAGAAGCAAAGTCTCACCATAATGAAAATCTCTTATTCTTAATGTTTTTGTCACCATTCCAGGAAAACTCGTGCAATCATCTATTAAGAATGTCCAACCTTTTGCCCTCCCTGGGCTACATCAAGTAGAGAGGAATTTTTGGGCCACAGATAAATTATAAAATATAGTCAGTACATAAACATAATGAGAGAGGTTGAAATAAAATAAATGCTCAAAACCCATAATATTAAAAGATTTTGTGGGGCTGCATTACTAGCTGTTCTCAACCACATGTGGAAATGCCTGATAAACACTTATTTTTAAAGAAAGTTGTGTAAATGTTAGGTTCTCCTAGTTAGTGATAGAAACTCATTATAAATAAAACACTGCACATTTGAAGTGAAATTATTTCAGTACTATGATGTCACTAAGCAATCCACTTTCAGTTTTCTAGTAGTGAGGAAAGCCTATCAATTATAATGTTATTAGACGTCATTGAGTCGGATCCAATTCATAGCAATCCTACGTACAACAAAACAAAATACTACCCAGCACTGTGCTGTGCACTAGATCTTTTTATGTTCGAGTTCAATGTTGCAGTCATGATGTTTCTGCTCATTTTGAGTCATGCCACATCAGCAATAAGAAGTCTCAGGGACTTCATTCCTGTCATTAAGGTAAACACTACTTTGAGGCGGTGTCTCTTCCCCATTCGTTTCTTTTCTTTCTTTCTTTCTTTTATTAGAAATTTTTAATGTACATGATAATGTGATTCATTTTGACATGCTTTTCGTTGTGACAATTTTCATATATGCAATTTGATAAGCATTATTCATATAGGTTACCCCTTACCCCATTTGTTTCTTGAATGCCTTTCAGCCTGTGGGGACATCTTCCCACACTATAGTTGGCAGTGTTTCTGTACTATTCATAGGGTTTTCAATGGCTAATTGTTTTGGGAGTGTGCTGCCAAGTCCTTCTCCCTAGTCTGTCTTAGTCTAGAAGCTCATCTGGAACCTGTCCACCACAGGTAGCCCTTTTGGTATATAAGATATTAGTGACAGAGCTTTCAGCATCACAATAATACACAAGCCTCCACTGCATGAAAAGTTGACAAGTAAGCAGGGAATCAGATATGCCAGAATTCAAAATTATAGACACAAAAGAAAATAAGAATTTTAGAAGCAACAATATACAAGAAAAAAGTTTTTAATATAAAGAGTTCTGAGAAGGGGAAACCAAATAATCACAGATTATAATATAATATTTACTCACTATGCATTTATTGCCCTTCTAAATGGAAATTCATAAAGGAAACCAGAAGATAAACTGCAAGAGAAAGGTAATCACTATCTGTATATTTCCCACTATGGGTGTTTCTTGAGTTATGCATTATGTAAACTGAAAATATAGTAAGTTGAAAATGCACTTAATATACTTAACCTACCAAACATCAAATTTAGGATCTTTTACTCTGATGATTGCGTGGCTAACTTGGAGCTGTCACTTGCTACTACTGAATAACATTAGCTCAGGAAAATATTAAATTCAAAATTAGAAGTACAATTTCTAGTGAATATGTGTTGTCTTTACATCATGGTAAAGTCAAAAAATCCTAACTCAAGTCATTAAGTTAAGGACTTTTTGCTTTTCTCTTTCTATTTAACTCCTATATGCTTGTTGTTGTTTTTGTTAGGTGCCATTGAGTGATGTCCAACTAATAGAGACCCTCATAGGGTTTTCAATGACTGATTATTTTGGGATTGCCTTGGGAGTGTATTACCACATCCTTTTCCCATTTTTGTAATGCTAGGAATTGAATTCAGAACATAAGAGACTGCAGAGCAGCACTCTATCAACTGAGCTAAATCTCAGCCCCCTATATGCTTAGGTTTGTCCTAATTTCTGAGCCAATTCTGATGAAAGCGGAAGCATTTAGGCTCTCTTAATCCAATAAGTGCTTAGAGTGAATTAGATTTTAAAATATGCAGTGAAAGAGAAATATATTTTGTACAATTTCTACAGCTTCTATAATGCCTCATGTGGATCTTTATTGTAAATAAGTACTTAATAGGAAACTAATGAATTAATGAAGTTCAATTACATGTATACACATTCATGAATGCAGATGATGTTAACTCAGTAAACAGAAGATAGTATAATAAAAACAGATACTATTTCTAACAATATTATAATGATAATATTTAGAAGTATATTGTTTTTACTAATACATCAGCAAATTGAATTTACTAATAGAATAAAATCCATAACATACAAAGCAGTTAATATTATTAATTAGCTACTGATACAATAAAATTTGTAATAAAAATAAAATTCAATTAAATACATGCTATAATAAAGTATTTCAGTAGATTTATTTTTTGGTAGTGGTGGACTGAACCCAGGGTCTCATGGGTAATTTGTGAGCACTCTACCAGTGAGATATACCCTCGGCCATTTTTATTTTTTTATCTTGAAACAGTGTCTAACTAAGTTACACAGGCTGCCTTTGGTCTCAAACCTGTGGTCCTCCTGTCTCAAGCCTCCCCAGTCACTGAGAGTGCCACCACCTCATCCCTTGAGTACCTTTATCAGAGTAAAGAAATGCTTCTTTACATTTTCTCAAAAACAACCTACATTCATTTCTATTTAGCAATTTTAAGGTATTATTTTCAAAGCAACTACCACAATTAATTTGTATCCTCAGCACCTGGAACAGCAACTGGTAGAGTGCTGCTCTGGGCTCTATGAGGCCCTGAGTTCAATCCCCAGTGCTGCAAAAATGGGAGAAGGACCTGGCAACCCACCCCTGAAGCATTCCTGAAAGCATCAGCCATAGAAACCCCTACAAAGGGCACAGTGAATCAGACTTGACTCAGTGGCACCCAAAAACAACAAAGTGTTATTGAACAAGTTCTGTTGTAATAATGAATGAACAGATTAGTCAATGAACTCACTTCTCAGTAATAAAAGGCATTATTTACTATACATCTATAACATAATTATAAATAAAAGCTACATCACTTAGTTATTTTACTAATTCTTACAGGATTCTGTAGGATAAAGATCTCTCAAGTAAGAAAATGATGTTAAGAATAATCATGGTTCTACACATTAAATAGAATGGCACTGATATTGGAAATTTGTCTATTTTTTCTTAAAACTGTGATTTGTAAAGTACATCTGGTATCATCTTTTTTTTTTAGCTTGCAAATTGTCCCATCCATTTACTATTCATTTATCTCCTGAATCTTACCCTTAGATATCTAGCTTTAAATTGTTAGTCTAATGTAAAATATTCTAATCATGCTTTTATTTTAGTTATTCCTCATCCTCCAGGAATCTGATTACCTCATGTTGAGGCTTTCATTGTCCTTCATGACAATGAGATTAAGTAAATTTAATTAAGCATGGTTAATTAAGTTTTTGGAGAGACTGATCTTTGCCAGTGCTAAATCTGAAACATACTTATTTCAACCCAGTTGCTGTGCTTCTGGGGACAGTAACCAGTAAATATAACTCAATATGATGAAATACCTGAAGGGTTAAATATTATTTTAAGAAACATTCAGTATATTAAGAGTTTTTACTGCTAATGAATTAAGTTTCAAATACACTGAATAAATCATAATTATTATGAGTATATGTAAACAAACATTCTACATGATTT
>VMDO01035242.1:0-16213 GCA_007922755.1 Pedetes capensis | reverse complement strand
GCCTTTAAGGCTGAGCTGTACCAGCACTTAGCCTGCAGCATTCTATGCTGCAGGCATAGAGCCAGCACTTAAAGGGGTAGAGCCTTGCTCTATAGGGGCTGCCTGCTCCTTGCTCTCCTTAAGGGGAGCACCCCAATAAACCTTCCCTGTTCTTCTCCAACCATCTGAAGGTCTCCCGAAGTCCTTCCTTCCCGACACCGGTCACGTGTTTATGTTGAGGGTTTGGCCCTAACTCTAGCTGGGCTAGAGCCAAAAACCCCAACATAACAGTGGCGCCTCAACGTGGGTATCCACTGTTGGACGCCAACAGCCTGGACTACCTAATGAGACTCTGCCTCCAAAAATAAAAATAAATTTTTTTTTAAAAAGTAAAAATAGAAGTGATTGTGCTTATCTTAAACAATGTAACAATAACAACTTAAACAATGTAACAATAACAACAACAAAAATAAAATAAAAATTCTACAAAATCAGGCACTGTTTACAATGGTATCTCTACCAGCAATCCTGAGAACTCTGGGGTAGATGAGGCAGATGTTGCCACTCTTGACTTATAGATGAGGCTGCAGAGGCTCAAACAGATCGAGACTTGTTCAGGACTCTAAGGTGTCAAGAAATGATGGTTAGACCAGACTCCAACTCTTCTGACTTCAGGTATGTGTTTCTTTTACTCCCCAAATAGCTTGATTCCAAAGGGTTTGGCTTTATTATTTCCTTCAGCCAAGTCAGTCACAAAACTATCTCAAATAATAGAATAGGCTATAAGATGTAGAGCAAAAGAACATAGCTATCAGAGTCAAACAGACCTCAACGCAATACTAACGCCATTATGAACTTGCACTTCGGCTTTCTCATTCATAAAATAGGCCTAATAAAAGTACTTTCTGGGGTCGACTAAAAACAAATAAAAGCCCAGGTTGATGCTTTCTGTACCTAAGGCCAACCAATGGCTCTGTTCTTCTCATCTCCTGTCTCTAGCCTGTGTTCTTGCAAAGTTTTACTACGCCCCTGTCTATGAAACAGTGATTCTAGATATTACATAATAGAACCCATTTATGTGTATATATGAGGATTACAAGTATTTGTATATGGTAAAAAGAAAACACTTTACTGTTCATCTATCCTGCTAAGATAGAAGAACCAAAACCTAACCCTTTAGATGGGATTTGAATCCAGAGCTCATCAATTCCGAAGTCTAAATGCTTCATCACTAAGTTGTACTGCCTCCCAGTGAAACCACTACATTTTGGCCCCTCTCTTCCTTCTTGTTTCCATGTTCCACAAACATTCCAACCCTTTCAACAAATGGTTATAGGAACTACCAAGAGAAATCAAGGGATATGGTCCATACATGACATCTCTTTTCCTCTTCCATACTTTCATCTCTAGTTCAGGCAAGTTTAGGGGGACAATTTCTCAAAATTCTTTCATTACAAAACATAAGTAAAGGACAGGTTATAAAGATCTGTTTGACCCAGGTAATAACTTCAAATGGAAAAATTCTTGAAGAAACCCAACATCTTCCTGCTATAAAAGAGATTAAAGTATGCAAAGAAATACTATACAAGTGGAGCACTAAGAATTAGCCATTATGCCTCTGCCAAGATCCAAGCAATTGCTGACACTAGATAGCACAGAATTTTCACTTAGCCAGAGACTTAATTGAGATAACAAATAAGAAGAGGACCATAATAGCTACAGTATTAACCCATTTTACCTGAAAAGCCAGAAAATTTCCGGGGATTGGTACTGGTGGCAAAGGAAGCACCTTTTACTGGGGATGTCACCTGGCCGGTGGTTGTCAACTTAGCCTGGACAACAGCTTTCTTCTTTGGTGTGCTTGCAGCTTTAGAAGACAAATCTGTAGGACCCCCAAAGAAGGGAAAATAATATCCTTCAGTGAGAGATATCTGAGGAAGCTTCCGAAGATTCTATCAGCTGTTCTTAAGGCCTTGCTTGGTAAGTCTCTACCACAGTAATGCTCCACAGCTGCTTGGTCTATTTGAGTGGAGGTAGTAGGTAAGAGGGTATTGGGGGAATGGGAGAGGGGGTCTTCTGAGGATCAAAGACCTAGTTACCATTTGCCTCCATTAGTGACTTAAATTCTCATCTCTTTCCCCCCATACATTAATTTCAGAAGTGACAGAACTTTGGAGAAATCAGCAATCACATTTTGATAGACAAAACTTGGGGACCCCAGCTCCATATAATAGCCTCAATTCATACATGAACACAAAAAGTGAAATGCACCCTGATCCAAGCACTTTGGTTTAGTGGGAAAACTTCCAGTCGTTGACTTAATCTAAGTCATGTGCCAGTCTAACTCTACCTGCATTTCTGTACCTCTGAATGAGAATGCATCAATAAACAACAAAGGCTGAGGCCAAAAGCTAATGCAGGGCAAGGTGGGTGGGGAGCTTGAGAATGAAGCATATGTGGGAAATAGTGTTCTCTCTCCTGGAGGTCCTTTTCTTCTGAAGAACAAGGACAGTTGCCTATTTTTAGAGTCACTGTGAGTCTTCCAACAGTGACCAGAAATATACTTAATTGAAGATAAGCATATTCCTTTATAGACTCTGAAGGTCAAAGACAACTATTTGAATTTGGAACAATTGGTGTAAGAGTCCTAAAATATGCATATATACATAAATATACATGTACATGTGAACATGTACCTGCAAATACACATATGTATGTGTGTTTAAGTGTACATTCATGCATCTATTTTCTATCTGTCTGCTCAAGATCTCAGAAGCAAAGATCCTGATAATGAGAACATGTAGCATCCAGATTTTAGTTTCTAATCCTATTCTCCATGAATTAGGAACCCCGACTACTCAGAGACATGGCTGATTCCAAGGCTGGGGTAGAACACATGTAAGACAAGAATAACAGCATCTTGCTATGCCTGAGTACATAAATACTTTAAAAACATCCTTTTTTTTTTTTTTTTTTTTGGTGGTACTGGCGGTTGAACCCAGGACTCTGCAAGTGCTGGACCACTGAGCTGCACCCTCAGCCCATTTTTTTACTTTTTGAGACAGGGTCTTGCTAAGTTATGCAGACTGCCTCTGGTCTCGAACTTGCGATCCTCCTGCCACCGCCTCCAGAGGCGCTGGGATTATAGGCGTGCGCCACCACGGCACAAAGAAAACTTTTAAAGAAAAGAATGAGCTGGATGTGGTGGCACATACCTGTAATCCCAGCACTAGGAAAGCTAAGGCAGGATTGAGAGGTCAAGGCCAGCCTGGGACACATAGACTTTGCCTCGAAAGGAAAAAGACCAAGCAAAACAACAATAACAAAAAACAAATACTAAAACAAACAAAAAGAAAAGAAACAAATAGGAGTGTACAGGACATAGAAGCCAGCTTAAAAGGGCTGCTAACTGGCCAAATATGGGACAATTAAGTACCAAATTAATTAAGTACAGTAATGAATTATGGGTCATTGGGAAAAAAGCAGCAATTCATTGAGTCCACACAGATAATAAATTGATAGATAAAAGGGAGTGGTAGTGGGTACTCTGGCTGGGATTTAGCTCAGTTGGTAGAGTGCTGCGCCGCAGTCTCTGAGGTCCCGAGTTCAATTCTTAGCACCACAAAAATGGAAGAAGGACCTGGCAATCCACTCCCAAGGCAATCCCGAAACAGTGAGCCATTGAAAACCCTATGAGGGTCACTATGAGTCGGATACTGACTCAATGGCACCTAACCTAACCTAAAGTGGATACTCTTCTTTAAAAAAGTCATTGTTACAAAAGACTATGGAAATGTTCCAGATTACAGGAAGCTGAAGAAACATGGCAACTAAATTCAATATCCAATCTGATCCTAGACTGGGATCCTAGACTGAAGGAAAAAAAAAATACTAAAGATAGTATTCAATCTGTTGACACAATAGTACAATAATAGAAGATTAAAGTATATCAACGAAAAACTTATTCAAGTCAATAGCTGTATTATAGTCATGTAAGAGAGTACTCCTGTTCCTATTCTCAAGACATACACACTAAAGTATCTAAAAGTAAGGGGCCATGGTGTATGCAACTTATTCTCAAACGGTTCAGGAAAACAAAAAACAAAAACTGTGTGTGTGCGCGCGCGCATGTGTGTGTATTTAGAGAGAGAACACATGAACACAAATAATAAACTGTTAATAACAGGTAAAACCTAGATAAAGACGTCAATGTTGTTTGCATTATTTTTATTCTCGTTACTCTTTTGTGAATTTGAATTATCTCTAAATAAAAAGTTAAAAGAAAGAAAAAGGCTGGACACTACTCTCCTTATCCCTTTTTCTACCAGCACCAGAAGATGAGAAAGCCATATTCTTCACCCCACCTGCAATGTGTTGGGTTATCTGTTCCTTTTCATTATCTTCCAGCTCTTCCCAGCCTTCCAGCTCTGTGAGGTCTTCAATTTTTTTTGTGGTGGCACGAGCCCGCTCTAGTTTCTCAAACATGCATTTGATGTGGTACCACTCTTTCATATCACCTCCAGACTCTGAGAAAGGATTGGGCACCACTTTGCCAATTCGGCACACACCCTTCACAATCTTTTCCTTGCATTTTTTACAGCCAGCTGTGCTTCGTTTGGCATAGTCCACACAGAACCGTTGCTCGGCCATCTCACAGGGGCCACTGCAGAGTCCCACATGCGACCCTGGAAAGAAAACAAGGCAAGTGGCACCTGGTCTTAGATGGCCTCCCTGGAAAGACAGAATAGGCTTTCTTCTCTGAAGAAGGTAGCGCCCATGAAGCAGATGTGTTTCTGAACACTGGCTGAATTGTCTTACATCAGCCCAGTGATACTGTTCTTGGAACAGGCACAGTTCTTTTCGGCCAAGTGCACGGAGGCTTTGTGGGAAGAGGATCTTGAAAGCCAAAGTCATATAGCTGCATAAAAGGGCAGGAGACAGAAAAAAAAAAAAAAGAAAGAAAGAAAGAAAAAGACACATATGAAAAGCTGGGCTTCCAATTTCTCAAAGGCCAGAATCTCATACAGTCTGTGCTCACTAATCAAACACTTCCCAAAGCATTAAACATTTATTGCCTAGGATGAAGTACAGTTCCTATGCACGAAAATCCAGTTTCCAAAAGTTTTCAATCATCTAATGTACACAAATACATGCAGTAAGTCACAATGAATAGAAGAAGCCAAATAACACAAAAGCTTTTTTCAGGCTATCAACACTTGTGATATACATAATGGATGATAATCTTCAAGCATTACCAATATCCTAGCTTCCTTCCCCCCCACCCCAGTACTGGGGGTTGAACCCAGGGCTTCACACATGCTCTGCAAGGGTTCTACCACTAAGTTGCACCCCCAGCTCATTTAAAAATTTTTTTTTGTCTTGAGACACGGTCTTGCTAAATTATACAGACTGCCTCTGGCCTCAAACTTGCGATCCTCCTGCCTCTGCCTCCTGAGTCGCTGGGATTACAGGCATAAATCACTGTGCCCAACTTTCTCAAGTTTCATTTTAATCATCAAGAAACATGTTCATAGTTTTAATGTGCAGTACAACATATATGCCATACTCAGAAAACAAGCTATATAGATTCCTGATTTAAACAGAGGCCCTCTTGTGAGGGGCAACTAAGCAGAGCCTCTAACTAGACTAGGGCTGGCTTTTAGCTCAGTTGGTAGAGTGCTGTTCTGCATCCTCCCAGGTTTGATCCCCAACACCAAAAATATGGGAGGAGGTGGTAATCCACTCCCGAAGAAATCCTGAAACAACCAGCCATTGAATGTTGCTATGAATCCCACCCAACTTGACAGCACCTAACAACAGCATAACCAGACTGCCTGGATTATAATTCTAGCTCAGCCATTTACCAGCTGGTGACCTTGGTAGGTTACCTCCCTGTTCCTCAGTTTTCTCAAGTGTAAAATGTAACTAATAATAGTACCTAACTCACGAAGTAGTCCTAAAAGTAAATCCCATAGAAGAATTGTGCACACAGCAAGGGCTGAATAATATTGGTTTTTATGGTAATCAGTGAAGTATTTAACATTTAGGCAGAGGCTACCTATGTGCAATTAACCTGTTTAATTCAGCAACCTGAATCAGGGAATGTTGAAGATATCAGATGGTAAGATTCAAAGGAACTGATGAATCAATCCAAGCTGAAATAGTGATTATATCCACATCTTTTTATATTCATATTTTAAAAGTATCTTCATAGTTCTAATTTTTAACATGCTGGAATTTTTTTTCCATCTGCATACTGCTGTGAAGTGAAATTGCTATTGTGTTTATAATAAAAAGCAGGCTTCACTTACTGCAATGCAACACAGTGCAGAGGAAAGCAAGCTGACTTTGGAAATACAGGGCAAGAGGGTGAGCCAGCCCATCCAGCGTGGAGTGCTACCTTGGAGAAATCTGAACATCTCTGAGTCTCAGTTTTCTTATTTCTAAAACAGGGAAAATAAGACCTACCTCACAGGGTGGTTGGGAAAAATTACAATGAATCCATGGACGGGTTGGTGGTTCTGAACTCCCTGAAAATGTACACAAAAGGTGTATATTTGAAAATGTACAATTTGGGGGAAGAGAAGTTCCTTAATTTTCCTGAGATTCACAAAGGGTTACAGATCCCTCAAAGTTTAAGAATCACAGAAGCGAGATAAAGGAGGCAGGACCTGGGAGGAGCTCGGAATAAATTGGATTTCAACGCTTTCCTTAGGTTGATCGAGGACAACTCAGCCCCCGGACAACCTAAGAAGAATGAAAGGAGCCACTCGCGGAGGATCAGGAGGGGCCGGGCCGCGAGGAAGCACAATGCCGCTGTGCGGAAAGCCCTCTGTCCCCTCCGCTAACGCCGGCCGCTTTCCCTGGCAGGCTTCGGCGGCGCTTTTGTGGGGTGGGCAGGCACAGCGCGCTGCCGAGCAAGGCCAGCGGCAAGAGGGGACAGAAAGGCGGCCAGCGGGGTCGCGGGACGTGAGCCCACCCTGCGTGGCTGCGGACAAGGACTACCCCTGGGCCGGGACGCGAGTGGCTCCCGAACCTCCTGAGAAGCACCCACTTCAGAGTGGTCAGTGGGGCGACCCTTCCCTCGCGCGGCCCCGGGGGGGTCTCTACAGCCGCTGGCCTCTAGTGGGCTCCCAGGGGGCCGCCACGTCACGGAGGGTGTGCCCCGGGCTCTGCAGGCGGGCGGGGGAGGAGGTGGGGGGTGCTCCAGGGCTGCGCAGCTCTCAGAGCCCAGCCCGCAGCCTTCCTCACGCTGCACCCCTCCGCGCCGCCCCTCACCTACCTTCCAGGCCTCTCCGGCTTCGGCGATCAGAACAGGCCTCCGGACCAGGTGCCCACAGGCCGCGGGCAGCCTACAACGGCTGGAGCGCCTGTCTCTTTAAATACGGGTCCTTGAGCTGGCGGTAGCGCGCAGGCGCAACAGCTGAGGCCTGAGGTGCGCGACCCGACCCCGCCCCTCCCTACCCCCCCAGCGCCACGTGCGTCTCGGTCAGGTTCCGCCCAGGCTAGTTTAAAATGGGGATTTGCAGAAGATGCGTGGCTCTTTGGTACAATTTTCTGTTTGAGCTTCCTACAATTCCACCTTTTTCATATTTGGAGATTATCTAGTCCTTAAAGATATCGGCTGAGAAACTGTATTGTAATGAGCCTGGGGAAGGCAAAGAGCTAGTCCTGTAATCCTTATTTTCTGTATTCCTTGTCTTGTGTACCACATTGCCTAGCTCGTAGTATGTATTCAGTAACTTTTACTGACTTGAAAAGGGGCATGAGTTAGAAAGCAGGTAGATGTAAAGTGTAGACCGATGGAGAGAGTAACCCCTTATATATCGTTTAAAGTGTGCTATCTCTTCTAAGTCTGCAGCTGTACCACCGGCGTCCATCCCGTCAGATCTCTGAAGCTAAGCAGGGTCAGACCTAGTTAATTGGATGGGAGACCACCTGGGAACACCAGATGGCTGTAGGCTTGGGAGAAGGACCCGGGAACCCACTCCCAAAATATAATCAGCCATTGAAAACCATATGAATAGCAGAGAAGCACTGACGATAGTGTTTCGTCTGTTGTACATAGGGTTAATATGAGTCGGACACCGACTCGACGGCACTTAAACATCTCTTCTAAACCTCGAGTCCACTTTATGAGAGTTTGAGAGGACTATTTTTACAAGAGAGCAGCAGTCTCAAAGAAGGTAAATGACCTTGCCTAGAGTCTAGGAAGCGCAAACAATTGGGCTTTGTTAGGTAAGCAAAGAACAGATCTGGGAGGGAGTTCTGTGTCGTTATGATGAAGAGATTGGCTTTTATACTGGAGGGGAAGGAGATCCATGAAGTACAGTAGAAGGAAACACTACCTAACATTGTGCCATGCACACAATCTTTTTATGTTTGAACCCCGCGTTGCAGACAATAGATTTCTTCTCATTTTGAGTCATGCCACATCAGCAAAAGGAGGTCTCAGAGGCTTTACTGCATTCCCATCATTAAGGTCTATTCTACTTTGAGGAGGCAACTCTTCCCCAGTTGTTTCTTGAATGCCTTCTAGCCTGGGGGCTCATTTTCTGTAACTATGTTTGACAGTACTTCTCTAGTATTCATAGGGTTTTCAATGGCTAATTGTTTCAGGAGTAGGCTGCCTGGTCCTTCTCCCTAGTCTGTCTTAGTCTGGAAGCTCAGCTGAAACCTATCCACTATGGGAGGCCCTGCTGGCATCTGAAATACCAGTGGCATAGCTTTCAATATCATAGCAGTACTCAAACCCCTACAGCATGACAAGGTGACAGACACATAGGAGATGAAGGGGCCTAGGGAGTAGTAACTAGTGTAGAAACTGGGCAGGGGAGAGATAGAGGCAAGGAAACCAACTAAAAAACTTTCTTACTGACCTGTGTGAGAAATGGAAGTGGCCTGAACAAACTCGGTTAGTTGGGGTGGAGAGGAAGGTGCGTGTTTTAAAATTATTTACATTTTTAAATGATCTAGCTGGGTGCCAGTGGTACATGCCTGTAATCCCACTCAGGAAGATGAGGCAGGAGGATCATGAGTTTGAGGCCTGAGGCAGCATGCATAATATAGTGAGACCCTGTCTCAAAATAAAAAATGGATAGGGTGGGGCTATAGAGGTGTAGCTCAGTGATAAAGCACTTGCCCAGCTTACGTGAGGCCCTGAGTTCAGCCCTCCAGTACTGCCAAAAAAAAGAAAGAAAATCTAGATAAAGTGCCAATTTACAATATGTTGATGAAATAAAGATGGCTTAGGTGAGAAAATAGATAATAAGGCTATCAAATGAGCTAGAAAATGAGAGGGGAGAAGAGGTATTTGAAGTAAATGGATGAATTATGTTTTGGATACATTAAGTTTGGTGGAGTGCAGCCAACCAGGATTCTGCTGTTTGAAGTGAGATAAAGCCTTTTTGTGTTTTCTCTAATATGTGGCAGTAAGAACAGGAACTTTGGAATTGGAAGGTGTCCTGAGGCTCAGAGCCTTATTCCAGTGATCTTGAACATCTTGCAACTGCATTGACTACTTTTTGATTTGAAAATCTTAATTGTGTCTGTCTTTTTCCCCTATACTGTGCTGCCCAATGCTGTAATCATTAGCCACATGTGGCTGTTGAATACCAGAAATTTGGGCAATCTAAGTTGAGAGGTGCTATATGTGAAAAATATACACTGATAAATATATACCCCTGAAAAGAATGTAAAATATCTCATTAATAAAATATATATGGCAATTACATGTTGAAATGATTTTTTTATATGTTGGAGTAAATATATTATTGAAATTACCCATTTTATTTTTACTTTTTTGAAAATGTGGCACCTGGAAAATGTGAAGCTGCATACTTGGCTTGCACTATATTTCTATTGGACAGCATTACATTAGGTTTAAAACCTATTTGTGGAAGGTGGCATTTGTGCCTTGTGCTTTATTTTTTATTTTATTTTTTTTTTTTGAGACAGTTTCTCCATATGTGACCCAGTCTGGCCTCGACCTTGTGACTTTCCTCCCAAAGTGCTAGGTACATAAGAGGCACTTTGCAAATATTTCTAAATAAATAAATGAAACGTATGAGTGAATGAAGTGAATGAATAAAACTCTAAATGTGATAAAACCCCTAAGAAGGATGTTTATTATATTTTATCTAACAACATTTGATATATATTTGCAAAAAGACTCAGGCTCTCAATGTGTATTTTTCTTGATTAGAGCTCTGTGGCACCCCTAATGATCTCTGACTTAAGTCTCCTGCTGTGAAATGGAACTCTGTGTGAAAGCTGGCAGTTGCACTTCTTTAGAAAGCTCAAGGAGGTAAAGTGGAATGGGGAAAACAGCTTTGGAATGACATGGGTTTGAATTACATTTCACCACTAGATGTGTAACCTTCATGTGTTTTCTTCTCTGGGCCTTAGTTTTTATAATGAAAAAGGAAGAGTGTTGCATTTTACATTTAGATATGTGATCCATTCTGAGTTTTAGTGAAAGATGTACAGTCTGTTATGTAGATTCATTTTTTTTTTTGCATGTGGATGTCCAAATTATTCAAGCACCAATTCTTGAAAGACTATCTTTTTTCCATTGTATTGCTTTTGCTCCTTTTCAAAGGTCTTTTGACCATATTTTTGAAGATCTATTTCTGGTCTCTGTATTCTTTTCCATTGATCTATTTGTTCTTTTCCAAATACTGCATAGTCTTGTTACTGTAACTTTATAGTAAGTCTGGACATCAGATAGTGTTGGTCCTCCAACTTTGTTCTTTTCACTCTGTGGTACTGTTGGCTATTGTTGGTCTTTTGCTCTTCCATATAAACTTTAGCATCATTTTCTCAGGCTAATATCCACAAAAAGACTTTGTGGGATTTTGATTGAGATTGCACTGAATCTGTAGATGTAGCTGGAAAGAACTGACATCTTGACAGCGTTGAGTCTTCTGTCTATGAATATGGACTATTTGTCCTTTTATTTTTGTTTTTCTTTGATCTTTCATCAGAGTTTTGTAGTTTTCTCATATACATCTTGCATATGGTTTGTTAGATTTACACCTAAATATTTCATTTTGAGGGAAAATGAGGATTAAGAAGACCTTTTAGGATTGTGTATGATGATTAAGTGAATGACTCAATTAACTTGGAAACTATTTGGCACTTAGAGATAAATGTACATTCTCCTCCAGCCCTTAGCCTGGACACCTTCAAACCACTGTGAAGTTTAGTGGCTCCTTCATCAGTCAGTCACCCAGTCAGTCAGTGTTAGTCTGCAGCCTTAGCACCCTGGCATCTAATCCTGCCTGATCTCAGATGCTAAGCAGGGTCAGCCTGGTTAGTCCTTGGATGGGAGACCACCTGGGAATATTTGGTGCTGCAGGGTAGGGAGAAGGACCTGGAAATCCACTCCTAAAACAATTGAAACCCTATGAATAGCCATTGAAAACCCTGTGAATAGCAGAGAAGCACTGAGAATAGTTCTGGGCATGGCACAGTGTCGGGGAGTGTTTCATCCTGTTGTACACAGGGTTGCAGTGAGTCAGATGTGACTCAATGGCACCTAACAACAACAACAGCTGTGTATTAGGCACAACTCCAGGACCTGTAATACAGCAAAGCCCCTGCCCTCATGGAGTTAATAGGTTAGGATGGGAGATAGAAAATAAACAAGTAATTAAAATACATTAGGATATAGGATGCAGAAGGGTGCTATGGAAAAAAGGGAAGAGGAAGAGGATCAGAGGTGTAGGGCAATGGCCAGAACGTTGCAGTTTTAAATAGAGCTCAGGAATGCTTTACCAACCAAATCATGACTGAGATAAGACTAAAAGAAATGAAAGAGAGCCACGTACAAATCAGGCTGAGGAAGCATCAAAGACCTGGAGGCCAAAATGTGCCCTGTTGTGTTGGGAGAACAGCAAGGAGATACTTGTAGCTAGAGTGGTCCAAGATACGGTTGAGAAGAACAGATGAGGTTAGCAAGGAGACATGTCCTTTAGGGTCTTGTAAGCTATTATAAAACACTGGCTTTTATTCTAGGTGAAATGAGAAGCTAATGGATTATGTTGCACAGAGAAGTGACATGGTCTGATTTATGTTTTAACAGGACCTCCAGCCCTCTGGCTGCTGGGTAGAGAAAATGGGAGAGGAGTAAGGTGTTTATGGTAATTATCTAGGGGGAAGTGGGGGAACTTTAATGGCAACAGTGGACGTATTGAGAAGTAACTGAGGCTCTTTGACCCCTAGAGGATCTGTGAGGGAACTCATGGGCATCTTGAACTCCCTGAAATTTCATTGAAATGTTTATGTGTATGTGTGCATTTTGGAGTCTCAAAGCAGTTCTATGTGTTAAATCAAGAAGTACTTTGGGAGATGGGCATGGTGGCTCATGCCTGTAACCCTAGCACTCAGGAAGCTGAGTCAGGAGGATTGTCACGAGTTCAAGGCCAGCCTGGTCTACATAGCAAGCTCTAGACCAGCCTGGGGCTACCCAGCAAGATCCTGTCTCACAAAACACCCCTCCTCCCAAAATTAAGAAATAATTTGATGATGAATAATCAGAATACCCCATGCCTATTTTAGCTATTCAGAAGTCCATGATTAACTCCTTTCCTCAGACCTTGATCAAAAAAAATTCTCCAAAGCCGGGCGCGGTGGCGCACACCTGTAATCCTAGCGGCTCAGGGGGCAGAGGCGGGAGGATCGCAGGTTCGAGACCACAGCTGGTCTGTGTAATTTAGGGAGGCCCTGTCTCAAAAAGTAAAAAAAAAGAAATGGGCCGGGGGTGCAGCTCAGTGGTCCAGCACTTGCAGAGCATTCACGTGCAAGGCCCTGGGTTCAACCCCCAGTACTGGAAAAAAAAAATCCTCTAAGGAATTGATCTTGTTTGTGTCTCAGAGCTAACTTTGCTCCCAGTAAAACATCATCCCTGATTTCTAGGTTAGACTCATTAGGATGGTGAAGGAAAAAGAGAAAGAAGAAGAAGAAGAGAAAGAGGAGGAAGAAGAAGCGGGGAAGGCAACAACAGCCCACAGGGAGATGGGTAGACTGTTTTCAATGCTGCTCTCTGGAAGTTTGGATGAGCAGAACTTAGGAAAAGATTTCACCCCTTCCTCGAGAAGGCAAGCACTCAGGAGTTTGGTTTGCTCTCAGTGGATTCCTTTTTTTAATAAGTTCTGCTGTATGAATCACATAAATTCCAGCAGCAAGAGCTGATTTTATGGTTTAGTTTGCTTAATAGTCACACAATTAAAGTAAGTTGTAAAAAATGGTGATGGTATTTGCCAGGTTAAATATTTAAAAGGGAACAGCTGTAGGAAGATACAATTCAACTCAGCCCTGGCTTCTTCATTCCAGTACAGGCTGCACAGGTTGATTCTTAACCAGAGAGCTTTCTTGGCCTCTCCTTTGGACATCTTGTACTGCATCTGCCAGGTTGAGGTAGGACTGAGCCAAGAAGAGCGAAGCTTGAGGAGTACCTGACTGATGGCAGAGAGATGGGTGTTCAAGTGCAGGGCTTAGAAGAGGGTCTCAGGTATACAATGCAGAAGATTCAGAGTGGCTATTGACTTCCCTGAGATCCTACATTGGGTTTTCTAGTGTGAAATCCTGGTGAATATATTTTTCAGGAAGCAAGTTAATAATTTTCAAAAAAAATACACTTATAAAGAAAATAACTTATTTGGGAAACAAACTTCTGTCTCCTCCATCATGTACAGATCTGGCCCATAGATAGTGTTGGTGACAGATGGTTTTCCAGCTTTGGCTTGGTGGCTGAAAGAGGCTGAAGGCAGACACTTTCACTTGTTCTTGGTGCCACTTTCTTTATACTAGGAGAGCTCCTCCCCTTCTCTCCTTTCACTAGATAATTCCACCTATACTCTAGCTGAAGGGCTCCCCCTTGCCTCCCACTGTGCTCTCCTTGCCTTGATCTTGGTGATAGACAGAGGTGGGAGGGTCCTTAAGGAGAATCCAGATAGCCTAGTAAACAATAAGACTAAGGCTTACAGGGCTAGGTGTATAACCCAGTGTTTAAGCACTTGCAAAAAGCATGCGTGAGGCCCTGGGTTCAGCTCTCCATTACCTAAAAATAAAAAAAATTGGGCTTATGGAGTAAACTGATCAGGTAGTTACTAGAAGGCCAGTGAGTGGCAGAAGGGGGACTCTGACCCTAGACTTTTCATTTGGCGGAGGGGATAGGGAGGGGAGGCACAGTTTAACAGGGACTTGCTATGTATCCTACACTGGCCTCAAACTCTTGAGTGCTGCGATCACAGGCCTCTGCCACTGTGCCCTCCCAACCCTAGACTTTTGATTAGTCCTTTCACTGCCTGTACCACCACTAAGTTTAATAAATTATTGGGCTCTGCTGAGTCTCTTATGCTGTTTATAATACAACCAGATTCTAGTTTTCTTGAAGCTAAGGGCCATTTTTTTCATTCATTTATTGAGTGTTTGTTGTGTGCAAGGCATTGGCTGGGTGCTGGGTGAATGAGATCAAACATAGTCTCTACCATCATGAAGCTCTTGACATGTCTTTGAATTCCTTGCAGACCTATATACGGTAGCTGACATTAAAGTACTCAGTGAATATACTATTGTTAGTATCACTGAGTGCTTCTCCTACGCCAGACATTGTGTGGAGCAATGTGTGTATGTGTTTATTTTAATCTTTATGTTAAACCTAACAGGCAAGTTCCATTATTATCTCAACAGATCAGATAGATTGACAGCTTTCTTTACTGCTTCAAGCACTGTTTTCTGCCCCTGCAAAATTACCGGAAAACCTTGTTTAAAGTGCTGTTTCTCCTGCCCCTCCCTAGATCTGCTGATCTAAAATCTCCTGGAGCAAGCCAGGAGGGGCCACTGGAAGTAGTTAGGTTGGGGAACCATTGTTTTAGAGATGGATCTATTTGAGCTGACTAGGTGAGACAGCCTTTTGTCCAGAACTTGCACATTGATGTCTGATGCTGCAAATGCTGGACAGGTGTCCACCAACCCATGCACTTATCTAAAGTATAAACTCTCTTGCATCAAACTTACCTTTGGGATATGTCAGGAAGAGTCTGTAGTCCAGCAGAGTCTGTGTACTTTGGGACTGTGATGTATCTTCATGGTAGAGTACTTGTTTATCATGCGTGAGGCACTGGGTTTGATCCCTAGCGTGGCCAACAAAATGAAATAAAATGAATCTCTCTACCTAACATGTTTAAGCTTGGTTTTAGCTAATTTTGTACTTTACTATTTAAGTTTCTAATTAGTAGGTACAGGATATTTGATATATTATTTTCTATGCTTTTCTGTATGCTTTTATTTCATAGTTAAGTTTTCTGAAAATAAAACTAAAAGCACACAAACCAAAAAAAAAAAAAAAAAAAAAAGGCATGAGGTCATCTTCCACAATGAGATCTTTTTAAGCAGCTTCTAGGACTACTAGAGGGCTGGGATTTAGCTCAGTTGGTAGCGTGCTGTGCTACAGTCTCTGAGGTCCTGAGTTCAATTCCCAGCACCACAAAAATGGGAGAAGGACCTGGCAATCCACTCCCAAGGCAATCCGGAAACAGTCAGCCATTAAAAACCCTATGAGGTAGAAGGCAAGATAGGGAATACACTCCATCATATAGGCATTGGAAAAGATTTCCTTAATAGGACCCCAATTGCTCAAGAAATTGCAACAAGAATAGATAAATGGGACCACATCAAATTAAGAAGCTTCTGCACAGCAAAAGAAACAATTAACAGAGTCAAGGAAACCTCCACAGAATGGGAAAAAATCTTCTCATTTTATACATCTGACAAAGGTCTAATTACTAGAATTTATAAGGAACTCAAGAAAAAAAAAACCCAAAAACCAAACAACCCAATACACAAATGGGCAAAGGAACGGAGTAGACAGTTCTCAAATGAAGAGGTCCATAAAGCCATGAAACATATGAAAAAGTGCTCAATATCCCTAGCCATTAGGGAAATGCAAATCAAAACAACACTGAGATTTCACCTTACACCAGTAAGAATGGCCAAGATCAATAAAACAAACAACAACAAATGCTGGTGAGCTTGCGGGGAAAAGGGAACACTTTTACATTGTTGGTGGAGCTATAAATTGGTGCAACCACTATGGAAATCAATATGGAGGTACCTCAAAAAACTAAAAATAGATCTACCATATGACCCAGCTATAACACTATTGGGAATTTACCCAAAGGGAGATGAGTCATCATACCACAGAGACACCTGCATCTCCATGTTCAATGCA
>VMDO01035241.1:0-16257 GCA_007922755.1 Pedetes capensis | reverse complement strand
GTGGTGCTACAGGAGGTCATAGGGTGAAGATGGGGTCCAGGAGCCCTGCTTTTATAGGGTCCTGGAAGGGTCACATGGTGGGGTTCAGCCAATCGGGGCACACAACTGGCAGGTACAGGGGGCAAACGGACATAACTGCCAGGTAGAGACAGTTACTACCTGCACAGTGGTGAGGGGAGCCAATCAAAATTATGGTGGTTGAGGCTGGTCAAGCTGGCCGGGGGCCATCTTTGCTCACTCGATGGGAGGGGCTGTTTTGAGTGAGTGAGATGAGCCCTGGGGTCAACTAGGGGTCAGCCCCTCAGGCTGTTATGAGGGACCCTAGCTGAGAAATATTATTTTAAAAATCCCCAACACTTTGGCAGGAGTGGACTGAGGCCATTCATGGTCTGTGTGTCCACCTTACGTGAGTAGTCACGTCTTGCCGCTGATTTTTTTTTTTTTTTTAAATGCGGTACTGGGAGTTGTACCCAGGGCCTCGCGCCTGCATGCTCTGCAAGCGCTGGACCACTGAGCTGCACCCTCAGCCCACTTTTTTACTTTTTGAGACAGGGTCTCACTAAGTCACATAGACTGCCTCTGGTCTTGAACTTGGGATCCTCCTGCCTTCGCCTCCCGAGACGCTGGGATTACAGGCGTGTGCCACTGCGCCCAGCTTGCCGCTGAATCTTAATGTGCTCGATTATGGGGCCTGGGACATGTGTGCTGTGTAACGGGGTTGCCTCTTAGGATCCTAAAGATCGTGATTGCCAGGCTTTCCTGACCCTCGGGATGAGTCCTGCCCTATTGTGTATCTTACGTTTTCCAGAGCCAGCTCTGCTCTCCTGGGCTTGGAGTGGGTTTGTAGCGGGCACAGTTACTGTGACTGCTGGATGTCCTGTGTTGGCAGTGGCAGGAGGGGACCTGGCCTGCCAGGAGGAAAGTGTAGTCATTGAGAGAGGGAGGAGACAAACCACTGCCACCTGGGCCACTCCATGTGGAGACGCAGGGTACCTCAGAGGCTCCAGGCCTGTCCCTTCTCACAGAGCTTGGGGTTGAGGACAGCTGTGAGTCCTCAGGAAAGGGAAAGCTGTGAGAGGCGGCTCCTGTCTCCTTGGGAGCAAGTCCGCGTGTTTGTGGGGGTCCGTCTGTGCCTCCTCGGACACACTGCTAAGGCAGTTATCGTTGACCCTCTGCTTGGGCTCCCTTTCCTTTCTTTTTAAAAAAAATTTATTATTATTATTATTATTATTATTATTATTATTATTATTATTTTGTGGTAACGAGGGTTGAACCCAGGGCCTGGTGCTTGCATGCTTTGCAAGTGCTGTGCCACTGAGCTGCACCTCCAGCCCTTTTTGAGACACGGTCTCACTAAATTATTCAGACTGCCGCTGGTCTTGAACTTGGAATCCTCCTGCCTCTGCCTCCCTAGTTGTTGGGATTATAGGCATGCGCCACCGTGCCTGGCTTGGGGTCCATTTCAACAGCCCCTCATTCTTTCACGGGGGCTCTTCAGGTATGTCCCAGACCCCCTTCTCCACGAGGGGCACTAGATCACCTCACCTAACCACATACGCAGGTGGCTCTGTCCTTGGCTCTGCATGGCCAGCAGCTAGACAGAGGGAACTGGCCAGTGTGACTGAGATGCCAGTCCTTCTGCCCGCTGAGCTGACTGCCTTCCTGCTGCTAGAAGCGGTGCCTCACTCTGAATGTGGGTCCCGCTCGGGAAAGTTTTCAGAGAGATTTTTCTTCCCTGTGGTACCCATCTGTACCAGAAGGACTTTCCTACTTCCAAAAAAGGATTGCCAGCAGCAGTTGCTAATGCACTTGCTGAGCAGCTGCCTAACGTGTTTGCTGCCATTGAAGGGGGCAGGAGGGAGGGTCCTTGGCCCTCTCACGGCTGGCCTTTATCCTAAGTGCCCAGCGTCTAGACACGGCAGGTGCAGACCTGGCGATGCTCATCATCCTCCTTCGAAGTAGTAACTGTCACTTCCTGGATGTCTCCTTGTGACACTGAAAGACGCCCTGTTCTCCCTGGGCACGAGCGGCACAGCACGTTCAGGACTTCTCATCTGTTCGTAAGGAACGGATGATGATGTGCGCTTGGCCAGGGAGTGGGGGCGGCATGGGGCAGCCAGAGGTGCCTGTTCACCCAGGGCTGGGGGTTCCTGCTGAATGATCTCCCCTCACAGGATGGCAGCTGGGGGTCACTGTGTCCTCATGAGTCTGCCCAGCTCTGGCTGCAGCTGTGGACCCCTAGGTGCAGCGTGTGGCTGGGGTGTGTGGCTCCGGCATTTGCCCCCTGGGAGCCTGGCGTGCGGCTGCTGTGCCTACGCCTCGTGGTTTTGACGGCCCGCGTTCTTGACCACAGGGGACGCCCAAGCTGATAAGGACCAGCGAGTGCGACTTCGTGTTTGAGTGGGAGACTCCGATCGTGTGTCCTGACGAAGTGAAGACGGATGGCTGCGCCCTGACGGACGAGCAGCTGCTCTACAGCTTCAACCTGTCCAGCCTTTCCAGGAGCATTTTCAAGGTGAGGCCTTGCTACCCTCTTGGGTGGGCCCGCGTGTTCCCTGTGATGCAGAGCCACCCTCTGCAGGGCCGTCTGCAGGCTTACTGCTGCCCCACCAGGGGACGTATGATCTCCCTCGTGACGCTTGGGGGTGGTATTCCTGGGGCATGAGGATCCCCACAGCAGGAAGGTTTTTGGATCCTGTGGCTAACAGCACAGCCAACATCTGCATTGTGTCTCATGTGTCAAAGAGTCCTGTACTTAGGCCTCTGTAAGGATAGATGGGCTGGGATTTAGCTCAGTTGGTAGAGTGCTGCGCTGCAGTCTCTGAGGTCCGGAGTTCAATTCCCAGCACCGCAAAACTGGGAGAAGGACCTGGCAATCCACTCCCAAGGCAATCCTGAAAGAGTCTGCCATTGAAAACCCTATGAGGGTCGCTATGAGTCGGATACCGACTTGACGGCACCTAACAACAACAACAACAAGGATCAGATGACACAGTGAGCTGGGCAGTGTGGTTCTCTGTGACAGAGAACAGTGAGGCGGGTTGGGGGCATCCATGAGACCAGCCCCTGTGGGCAGGGCCAAATCCAGTGTGGCCAGCAGAAATCTATAGGGAATTCCACTTCACTGCCAGCCTGGCTTTAAGGTAAAGACACAGTTGTCTGCCAGCCCCAGAAACAACCGGTGCCCGGATTTCAGAAGCACTGGATGTGGGACTCCATATTGTGCCGAGGAGGTGCCCTGATTTCAGAAGCACCAGACATGGGATTCCATATTGTGTCGGGGCCCCTGGCCTGCTGCCAGTGAGGTCATTGTCCTTGGTGGCTGAGCCCCTAGTCCTCTAAGCCTGGTGATCCAGATATTGCCAAGTGATTCTAGTGTGCAGGCCAGGCCCAGGATCCCAGCACCTGCCTGTGCATGTGGTGGGCCACAGGGCGAAGGTGAGGAAGGCAGGTCCCCCATGTCTTATGGGGCCTGTGCTCTGCTCAGTGACTCGGGCCTCATGACGCCCTGTTCACAGGCCAGGAAATGCTGGATCTGGGCAGATGCACCGGGCCTGAGGACTCCCTGTGCTCATTCCTGCAGGGCCTTAATGGAGGGGACAGTCAGGGCAGTCCCAGGGGGCCATTTTGGCCCTTGGGAGGGGGTAGGAGGAGGAAAGCAGCTGGCGCGGGGGTGACGGAGCCGCCCGCAGTCAGCGGGTCACCTCTGGTTGCCCTTTGGAGGTGGCCCAGGGCCTGGGGAGAAGGCGGAAGTGAGCCTAAGGCACGGGGGTGGAGCCTCGGAACCCTGTGGTGCGCAGACTGCAGCCCTGGTCCTCCCCTCACCTTGCTCTGCGGGGGCTGCTGG
This sequence comes from Pedetes capensis, assembly GCA_007922755.1. Taxonomy (NCBI): domain Eukaryota; kingdom Metazoa; phylum Chordata; class Mammalia; order Rodentia; family Pedetidae; genus Pedetes; species Pedetes capensis. Next base: position 12,410 of record VMDO01035241.1, on the reverse strand, counting down.
CTCCATCTGGTCACACGCGCCGTCCGTGCAGGTGACGCGGGATTCGCGCACGTACAGCGTGGGCGTGTGCACCGCCGCCGCGGGCCTGGACCAAGGCGGCTGCAAGGATGGCGGCGTCTGCCTGCTCTCGGGGAGCAAGGGGGCGTCCTTCGGACGGCTGGCGTCCATGCGACTGGATTACAGACACCAGGACGAGGCGGTCATTCTGAGCTACGTGAACGGTGACATCTGCCCTCCAGGTAAGTCTTCACGACCGTACATCCTAAAGTCCCGGTAGGCACGAGGGTAGACTTGGCAGCAGGGAAGAGCGTGGGGAGTGAAGCCTCCAGTCTGCGAGTGCGGAATCCGCGGGTCCTCCCCGCTCCACGCGTGAGCGCCCAGGCTCCGGAGCGCACCACACCCCGTCAGCTGCTTGCTGAGTTCTGGCAGGTGAATCCTGCTTGTCGTGGAGGTGGCTTAGGGTGGGCAGCTCCCTTAGAGGCCCCTGTTGGGCCTCCTGGCACCACGGTGCCTGGTAAGGCTCAGCGGAGGCGATCGCGGGTTCCGATTAGTCGCACACCTTTCTTCCTTCCAGAAACCGATGAAGGGGACCCCTGCGTCTTCCCCTTCATATTCAATGGGAAAAGCTATGACGAGTGTGTTCTGGAGGGACGGGCAAAGCTCTGGTGCAGCACGACAGCGGACTACGACCGCGACCACGAGTGGGGCTTCTGCAGACAGAGTGAGTGGGGCTCCTGCTAAGGGGTGGCTCCTAGGGGACCGTCCCGGGAGTCGGGGTTAATTAAGCCAATAGTTCTTTTGCAGGTTTTTTTTTTCCTCGTTAGGGCTCCACAGAACATTTTAATTGCTCCATGGGATCATCGGACAACCATGGGATCATTGGGCAACATAAACTGCAGTAGCGCTGTGTTGAAATGTGGGTGCTGGGTGGCCAGCTGGGCCCACTCACTGGCCTGAGGGACTTGGGTTCACATCCCAGTTTCCAACCCTGGTGGTTCAAATTCATGTCTCAGCAAAATTACTGCCTGTTGTGAGTCTTCAGGGAGTAGTGAGTATTTGTCCACAGCCATACCACCCTGGCATCTAATCCTGCCAGATCTCAGAAGCTAAGCAGGGGCAGGCCTGGTTAATCCATGGATGAGAAACCACCAGAGAACACCAGGTGCTGTAGGTTTGGGAGAAGGACCCAGCAGCCTACTCCCCCCAAAATAATTAGCCATTGAAAACCCTATGTATAGCAGAGAAGCACTGACATAGTGCTGGGCATGGCACAGTGTCCGGGAGTGTTTTGTCTGTTGTACGTACGGTCGCTGTGAGTCAAACCCGACTTGACGGCACCTAACAATAACAAAAAGTGATTATTCAGGGAAAGGAAGGGACTTGTTCATTGGCTTTATACTGTGGCATTCATTGGGGTGGGGGTGGCTAGTAGGGTTGGGAGTCTCATGGTGAGCCACACATAGCACCATGGCTCCTGAGATGCTCAGAGACCCCGTCATGAGATGTCCTACTGTGTGATGTGAGCTCCCAAGCAGAGTGAGTTGAGATGAGCACATGGAAAACTAATTCTCAGAAATGATCAGGGACAAACGTGGGGCATGTGAAGTAGCTTAGATGTTAAATCACAAAAACGACTGCAGTCCTGAGGCTTCTTTTGACAGAACATGACTCCGGGTGTTCTGGATGACACGGATGTTTGTAGGTAGTTACGGGTATTTTGCTGTGGTGTGTAACACTCCCCGTCATCATTAGTGCCTAATCCAATGCTGACTTGGGCCAGCACTGTGGGGTCTGAGGGAGCTGGGTCTGTCTGCAGTTAAGCTCTGCGTGAATGAAACTGACCAAGCTGTGGCCAGGGGAGAGCAGACTCCAGAGGTGCCGACCGCAGCCGGGGCGGGGGAGACATCGCGGTGCACTCTGGGCCCAGGCTGGTCTGACCGTTCCCACGCCTGCTGCTCCCCAGGCAACAGCCACCGGACGTCGGCTATCGTATTCAAGTGCGACGAGGAGGAGGACATCGGGAGGCCACAGGTCTTCAGTGAGGTGCGTGGGTGCGAGGTGACGTTTGAGTGGAAGACCAAAGTCGTCTGCCCGCCAAAGAAGATGGAATGCAAGTTCATCCAGAAGCACAGAACCTACGACCTGCGGCTGCTCTCCTCCCTCACCGGCTCCTGGCACTTCGTCCATGATGGAGCCTCGTGAGTACCGCGCACTTCCGGCCAGAGGGGCCTCGCTCTTGAGGCAGGCAGGAACTCGGGGTCCCTTGGCAGTCGTCCACCCCAGTTTGCAAATGGGCATGCTACATACTCCTGCTTTTTGGGGATCTCACTGAGCTTGTGTTCCTGAACTGCACCCCAAAATGTCACTCGTGGTCACTGGGATTGGGCTCTGAAGTCACGGTGGGTGTGGGAGTTCTGGCGAGCAGCACCAGGGCCATCGGAAACCAGAGAAGCCGGCCTGGCTGAATCGGACCTGGCTCTGTTGTCACCATGAGGAGTGGCCTGTTCCTCGGGTTTGCGGGAGGTGTGGACTTTCTGAGACTTTGGCCAGAACTGCACGGTTTCCCTGGTGCCAGCCGGGGCTCCCTGTGTGGCGTGCCCACCGTGCCAGACGCCCTCTGAGGAGGACACGAGCTACTGCCCATGTGGGAGGCGACTGGCCAGGATTCGGGCAGCTGCCTGCTGCAGCTCCACAGCTCTTCCATCTGACCACGCTATCAGGGTGCCACGGGGGTGGGCATGTGGCGCCCCTGAGCCTGCTCAGTCAGCTCCCCTTCTCGGTGCTGACCTCTTTGGCCCTTCTGCGCTGGAAAGGCTGTTCTGGGGCGTCCTGCGATGGAATGGAGCACGCGGCCGTCCTGGGCGTCTGAGGACAGAGGCTTTCCCTGCTTTCCTCCTCATCCCTTGGTGTCACTCTGCAGGTACTTCATAAATCTGTGCCAGAGAGTATATAAAGGCCCGCTGGACTGCTCTGAGAGAGCCAGCGTCTGCAAGAAGAGTTCATCCGGGCAGGTTCAGGTCTTGGGACTCGTTCACACGCAGAAGCTGGATGTCATAGGTAAGGCTTTGGGGTCTTTGTTGCGCTTGGTTCCGGGTGCTGCATCTGGACTGGGAAAGCGGGGCACCCTCGCTCTCTTGGGGAGGTGGCCTGGGCTTCAGTGGAAACCTGCAGGTGATATTCTTGATGTCTCTATGCATTTCAGCCAGTCCCGGAACATGAAAATAAGCACCGCTTTGTATTGTCTGAGCCTGCAGATCCCAGTCTGTGGTTCTTGGGTCTCTGCAGTTCCTGTTCTGGCTTTAGATGAAGCATCTAAGCCCACCTCTATGCGCACATATGGTTAGGAAAGCCATGGTCGCACAGGACTTGGTAAAGGTGTTGTTGTTGTTAGGTGCCATCGAGTGGATATCTGACTCATAGCGATCTTTATAGGGTTTTCAATGGCTGACACTGTTTGGGGATTGCCTTGGGAGTGGATTGCCAGGCCCTTCTCCCATTTTTGCGGTGCTGGGAACTGAATTCGGGTCCTCAGAGACTGCAGCGCAGTGCTCTACCAACTGAGCTAAATCCCAGCCCTGGTAAAGATAGTTGGATGTAAATTTTCTTAACAATTTGGAAAATGGCCGGGCACAGTGGCGCACACCTGTCATCCCAGCGGCTTGGGAGGTAGAGGTGGGAGGATTGCAAGTTCAAGACCAGACCAAAAAAAAAAATATGGGTGCAGCTCAGTGGTCCAGCATTTGCAGAGCATGCAAGCACGAGGCCCTGGGTTCAACCCCCAGTCCCGCAAAAAAGGAAAAAAAAATAAAAATTGGAAAATGTTAATGCTGCTTTGTAATAGTTTCAACAGAAGGTTTATTCTGCATTTGGTCATTGAGTAAAAGGTGTTCTCCTTCGTTATTTAAAGGAGAATGATAGCACTTTCTCAGCTAAGAACGACTGGCGTGTGTTGGGGGGATTAAAAGAACCATTTGCTTCTGCTTATTAGGCTAGAATGGGATGCCCTGAGTTGCGCTGATTAAACTACAGGATGACAGTGAGCCCACCATGCTGAATGAAGAGAGAATTAGGAGGAGACCACTGGGATCTTTGATGAAAATCAAGCCCAGCTCCTGTTCACTGTGGCGGAGGGAGAGTCCCTGTGCAGGACGTAGTGGCCAGAGCTCCAGCCTGGGAGCGGCCCTCCCATTAGAGAGCTTCCTCACCTTGCTGCCATTTCCCCCAGGCTCAAGAAGGGCCAAGTGAGGGGGAGGCCTCCAAAAGGTCCCAGTTCTCCACACGGTCACACAGAAGATCAAGTTCCCGGGGGACACGTGAACTTTGGAGGGTGCCCTCAAAGCATAGCATTCTGTGCACGGCCCCCCAAATCCCTGTCCTTCGCACGTGTGAGGCACATTTATCCCAGTAACCCCGAAAGTTCGTTCCACCATCATGTCAACAAGTCTGATATCCAAAGTCTCATCTCAGTCAGGTACAGGTGAGATGCAAGGCCCGGTTCGTCTGTGGGCAAGGCCCCCGGTGGTGTGAGCTCCCCTCTGAATGGAAATCCAGACAGATGGTCTTTGTAGAACAGAATGGTGGCTATGCCCAGAATAGCCATTCTTTCCCACCCTGAGACGGAGCACTGGGCAGGAAGAAAGGGTAAGAGGTCCTGAGTCACTTCAAAGCCAAACAGGGAAGACAACACCGGCTCCAGAGAAATCTTGGGCTCTGCGTGCCGCCTCCTGGACCCCCTGGCAGGGAGCTGCCAGAGCAGATACCTGCAAGTGTGGCAGTGGCTTAGGAACCATGGAGTGGGTAGAAGCTGGAAGAATGTAAGGGAGCGGCTGGAAAGGATCAGCAGCGTCTAGGGCTGCCAGTGAGGGCACAGAGGACGTGTGAGCCAAGTACAGAGCTCCAGCGATTGTGATCAGGACGCTGGCAGAAGCACAGGCAGCAGGGGCCCTTCCGACAAGCCCAGGTCCCCAAGGTCTCGAGCAGCCCCGAGCCTATGGCCTACCTCCGCTCAGGCCTGCAACACCTCTCTGATTAGAGCCTGCAGCTCTCCCAGGCCGGGCTGCACACTGGGGGCACTTTAGTCCTGTGGTCTCAGTGGCAGCTATGCTCCCATAATTCCACAAGGTATTGCCCTGGAGGGGACTCTTGTCCCAGTGACACATGTCTGCCACCTCCCAAGCCACTGGGATGATAGGCGTGTGCCACCGCGCCCGGCCATTTTCCAAATTGTTTAGAAAATTTACATCCAACTATCTTTACCAAGTCCTATGCAACCGTGGCTTTCCTAAACAAATATGTGAACAGAGGTAGGCTTAGATGCTCCATCTGCAGCCAGGCTATGCCACATATCCTCTGAAACTAGGCCCGCCCTGGCTGCACGGCTTGTGCCGTCTGCATGTCTTGAGAGTCAGCACCATCTGGATGCCACCATCTGACCCCTGTGCCAGGCCCTCTCGAGCCATGGCTGGCATGCAGGGTGCAGACACCTGAGGCAGCTCAGACAGTGGACACAGAGGTCTCCGGGGCTCTCTGCAGACCTCGCTAAGGGCCTAGCTGGCCTCAGCCATCTCTGAAGCGCCCCTGGGTCACTCCCCCATTGTCTTGATGGACAGCCCCTGGCTTCTGTCCCCCCAGGGAATTCTCTCCAGCAAAGGTCACTAGACCTTTCCATTCTTTACCTGACTGGGCTGACGAGTCTCAAAACTTTTGCTTTTTGCTTCCCTCTTAATTATACATTCTGGTTTCTGTCCCTCCAGGGAATTCTCTCCAGCAAAGGTCACTAGACCTTTTCATTCTTTACCTGACCGGGCTGACGAGTTTCAAAACTTTTACTTTCTGCTCTCTACCTTCTGGCTTGAAGTCCTTAGTGTAAGCATCGAGAAGAAGCCACACACCACCTTGAACCCTTTGCTGCTTAGAGACTTTCCTACCAGCTGTTTTAGTTCATTGCTCTTAAGTTCTGCCTTCGGTAAAGCTGTGGGATTCAGACACACAGGGCCACCCTGTTCTTCGTACCTGTTTATAACAAGGATGGCCTTTCCCATGGTTTCTAGCACCTCTTCGTTTCCTCTGGGCTCGTCAGAAGGGCCCCTGCTGCCTATGCTTCCGCCAGCGTCCTGATCACAACCTCTCGAGCTCCGTACTTGGCTCACACATCCTCTGTGCCACCACTGGCAGCCCTTGACGCTGCTGATCCTTTCTAGCCACTCCCTTAAATTCTTCCAGCTTCCACCCACTCCATGGTTCCTAAGCCACTGCCACACTTGCAGGTATCTGCTCTGGCAGCAGCCGTGGTCAGGACCATTTTTCCCTTGGTCCATTTTGTGCTACTCTAACAGAGCAGCTGATTCTGGGCAATTTTTTTTTTTTTTTTTTTGGTGGTACTGGGGGTTGAGCCCAGGCCTTGTGCTTGTATGCTTTGCAAGTGCTGGACCACTGAGCTGTGCCCCCAGACCTTTTTTTTTTTTTTTTTTTTTTAAGTTTTTGAGACAGGGTCTCACTAAGTCACGCAGACTGCCTCTGGTCTCGAACTTGCAATCCTCCTGCCTCCGCCTCCCGAGCTGCTGGGATTACAGGCGTTTGCCACCGCGCCCAGCTGCCTTGACTCTTAAATGTTCCACCTGATGGCACTGCTGTGAGGGGAAGTTTTGGATGCGTGAGCTCTGGGGGTCACGCTCACCCCAGCGCGGTGCTCAGCTGCACAGGGCGGGCAGTAAGGGCCAGTGCACAGGGCGGGTGGTGGGTGTGGATCAGATAGTGTGGGGTGGCTGCATGCCAAAACCTAGGAATAGTTTCCTTAAAAAACTGGATCAGCTTTGATTTGGGGGCCTGGAGTCAACTGTCACCAACCTGTGCAGCATCCCTGCTGGGCTGGCCTGTGTCCAGTGGGGTAAACACGGGAGGCTTAAGCCACTTTCTTGGGGTTCCGCCACAAGCTCCTGCCGTAAAGGGCGTGCACTTGTGTGAGACCCGTGGCGAGTGGGGTGGGAGGGGTCGTCTGCCTGCAGAGCCAGGCGGGCCCGAGCTGTTCTCAGGACAGTGGCCTCCTAGCAATGGCGTAAGAGCTGATACTTACTGCCGCACCTCCCCTGAGCTCCTTGTCCGTTCACACGGGGCTGGCTTTTCTCTTTAACCCTGGGAGCTGGAGGTCTTAGCCTCTCAACACATCACATTCAGAAGCACACACAACCTGACTTTAAGCCAGAAGGCCCCAGAAAACCGGAGCCGGTCTCGAGTCTGGCTTCTCACCTGGGCCTTTGTGCTGTTGTCACTGAGAGTCCTAGAAGCGAGACCAGTCAGTAGAGCACCTGGGATGACACCAAGGTTGTGTGACACTGGAGCAGTACTGACAGCTGCCACTAATTGAGGTCCTGCCATGCCCATGTACGGTGCGGGCATCTTCACCCCTGAAACTCCTGAACTCGCACCGGGCGAGGTGGCATATGTCTATAATCCCAGCGGCTTGGGAGGCGGAGGCAGAAGGATCGCAAGTTCGAGCCTAGAGGCAGTCTGTGTAACTTAGTGAGACCGTGTCTCAAAAAGTAAAACAATTGGGCTGGGGGCACAGCTCAGTGGTCCAGCACTTGCAAAGCATGCAGGTGCGAGGCCCTGGGTTCAACCCCCAGTACTGAAAAACAAACAAACAAACAAAAAACCTTAACCCCACTGGCTTTGGATAGTGCCCCTGTTCTAGGTGAGGCCATCAGGGCTCAGAAGTGTGGCTTCCTGGAGTCGTGAAGCTCGTGAGTGGGGTAGCGCTGACAGCAGGTGGCTGCACCTTTAGGAAGTCGAACCCTTGTTCTGTCCCCCGGCCCTTCAAGTAGATTTTGACTCCTGACACCGAGGCTTTTGTAATGCACTAGAAGTAACGCTGGTTCCACCTTGTGTTGTTTCAGATGACAGAGTTCTTGTCACTTACTCAAAAGGCTACCCCTGTGGTGGTAATAAGACTGCGTCCTCCGTGATAGAGCTGACCTGTGCAAAGACCGTGGGCAGGCCTGCGTTCAAGAGGTGAGGCGCAGGGAGCTCTGGGGGGCGCCCCCCGAGGTTTCCATGTGGCGGCTGGGGATGTGCCTGTGGCGAGAGCAATTTTGGGTTGTTGCTGCTGAGACTTAGGGCCTGGGGCCAGAGCTGCTGATGGTCCTCTCACAGGCAGGGTTGCTCCCCATGGGAAGATACACTGTTACCATGCTTACGCCACCTCTCTGGCCTCACTAGCCTTAGAAAATAGGCTTCAGCCCTGTGTTTGGCACTGTCTGTCACCTAAGCAGTATTTAGCCTCTGTCTTTGAATGTCAGGGTAGACTCAAGGGGGTGTCGATTGCACTAGCTGAGGGCAGCCATTTAAGCGACCTGTCTGGGACCCACAAGCAGTTGGGTCCTGTACCCGGACCGTCTTGGATTGCGCTAGAATTCTCCAGGCAGCGTCATGTGGTGCTTGGGGGAGTTTGGCCAATAGGGGGAGCATGTGAGCTGCTGTTTGAGAACAAACTGGTTCCTTCCAGAAGCTGGCCTTGAAAGGGGGGAGTAGCAGAAATTGTCAAAGGGCTTTTCCATTTATGAGTCTGACACACTTGTAATTCAGAAGGTCAAAAATCTAGGAGCAAAATTTTCTAGCTCTAAATGTACAGCCTTCCTTCCTTCCCTCCCTGCCTTTCCTTCCCTCCCTCCTTCCCTTCCTCCCTCCTTCCTTTCCTTCCTTCCTTCCTTCCTCTCTCTCTCCCTCCCTCCCTTTCTCTCTCCTTTCCTTCCTCCCTCCCTCCCTCCCTCCCTTCCTTCCTTCCTTCCTTCCTTCCTTCCTTCCTTCCTTCCTTCCCTCCCTCCCTCCCCTGTACTGGGGAGTTGACCCCAGTGCCTTGCACATACCAGGCAAGTGCTCCACCACTGAGCTGCACCCATCCCCGTTTTTATTTTGAGACGGGGTCTACGTTGTGCAGGCTGCCCCTGGTGGCCTTAAACTTGCCATCCTCCTGCCTCCTCCCGAGTCTCCGGGATCACAGCCCTGTGCCCAGCTAAATGTTACACAGTTTCTACATGTTAGAACCTTCCTGTTGAATTCTTGTCTCCTTTTTCACGTTGGCAATGTGTTACAGTCATCTTCCTCGCTATGGTGCTAGAACAAGACGGATGAGAAAACCCTCACAGCCTAGAGCGGCTCGCAGGGCTGTGCAGCCTGGGGACCGCCGCGTGGTCCTGGGAGCTCTTGGGGCTGTCGGGGAGGCCTTGGAACCCAGCTGGTGGTCTTGACTGAGAACCAGGGAGCTTCTTCCCGGGCTTGGCCAGTATCTGACTGGCCGGGAGGTGACTGTCTTTGTGCTCCCTCCTGTCAGGTTTGATATCGATAGCTGCACCTACTACTTCAGCTGGGACTCCCGGGCTGCCTGCGCTGTGAGGCCTCAGGAGGTGCACATGCTGAACGGTACCCTCACCAACCCTATGAACGGCAAGAGCTTCAGCCTCGGGGACATTTACTTCAAGTAAGGGAACTGTTGGGCTGGGATTTAAGCTCAGTTTGTAGAGCACTGCGCTGCAGTCTCGGAGGTCCCGAGTTCAATTCCCAGCACCGCAAAAATGGGAGAAGGACCTGGCAATCCACTCCCAAGGCAATCTTGAAACAGCCAGCCATTGAAAACCCTATGAGGGTCGCTATGAGTCAGATACTGACTCGACGGCACCTAACAACAACAACAACAAGTGAACTGTCTCCCTTTTGAGCACTGAGTCATCTTCACAATTAAGCCAGTAATTCGAGGCCGTCCCTAGCAGCAGTGCTGTAAGATAAATAGGCCTGCACGTTTCCATTACAGTTGCCAGAGCAGTCGCCATGTTTTACTTAAAGGAAGTTATTACTCCATCATTATGGTTTAACACTAAAGGTGGTGAATCCTGTAAGTCTAAAAATAAGGTCTGCGCCCCCCTTGCTCCCTGAGAAGCCCAGGGGTTGCAGCTAAAGCCCTGGGGAAGCCCGGCCAACCAGACTCTCGTGGGCTGACCAGTGTGTGGAGATAAAAGTCCGTTTTTCAAGCTGTGTCCTGGGGCTTCTCTTGGGGACCCCTGGACACGGCGACCGGCCATGGCTGCTGGCCCTGGGAGGAAGGAGTTTTTTTTCAGGTGCCAGATGCAGCAGCCACAGGGTCTGAGAAAGGAAGCACAGCCTGGGGGGCAGGCAGGTGCCTGAGACAAAAGTTGGCGCCCGCAGAGTCGCTGTGGTGGCGGCGTGGCACCGCAGGAGAAGGGAGCCACCGCGGTGCTGCCGCGCTGGCTAGCTGACTTGCGCGAAGGGCTCCCGATTCACCGTGCTCCGCTCTGCCTCTCAGGCTCTTCAGCGCCGCTGGGGACATAAGGACCAATGGGGACAACTACCTGTACGAAATCCAGCTGTCCTCCATCACCAGCTCCACAAACCCCGCGTGCTACGGAGCCAGCATCTGCCAGGTGAAGCCCAACGACCAGCGCTTCAGCCGAAAAGTGGGCACTGCCGACAGGACCAAGTACTACGTCCAAGGTAATGAGCGCACAGCTTCCGCCAATGCCACGCTCAGCTCCCTGGGGGGAAGAGCGAGAACATCGTCATCCACGGCTTCGCGTCAGCCGAAATCTGACATCAGCCGGGCACGGCGGGGGTGCACGCCTGCAATCCCAGCAGCTTGGGAAGTAGAGGCAGGAGGGTTGCATGTTTGAGGCCCAAGGCAGCCTGCGTAACTTAGTATGCTCCTGTCCCAAGATAAAAAATAAAAAAGGGGCTGGGGGTGCGACTCAGTGGTAGAGAACTGGACTAGCGTGTGTGAGGCCCTGGGTTCAATCTCCCAGTACCCCTAAATTAAAAAAAAAAAAAAAAGGAAAAAAATATCTCAGATCAGTTATAAAACAAACCCTAGTCTGGTGCTCGGGCTGGGATTTAGCTCAGTTGGTAGAGTGCTGCTCTGCAGTCTCTGAGGTCCCGAGTTCGATTCCCAACACCACAAAAATGGGAGAAGGACATGGCAATCCACTCCTGAGGCAATCCTGAAACAATCAGCCATTGAAAACCCTGTAAGGGTTGCTATGAATCAGACTCGACGGCACCTAACAACAACAACAGTCTAGTGCTCTGTCTTGGCACTTTGTCAAAGTGGATCGAATCGTCCACGTGAGACCTGACCGTCTGACTTCAGGTTGGTTGTGTCTCGGGTCACAAGCAAACACAGGGACAGTGCCTGTGTGAGCCAGTGCTGCCGAGGTGGGACGTGGGCAGAAGCAGACAGTCAGAGTCACCTGTGATTTGGTTTTGGCATGATACTTTTAATTTTGAAACTTCAAGTAATATGAAGGAGGATATGAGATTTCACATTTGTCAAAAGAACTTAAACAAAAACGTTAAGAGATGCTGCCAAGCTGAGCTCAGTGGCTCACACCTATCATCCCAGCGACTGGGAGGTAGGGCAGGAGGATCGTGAGTCCGAAGTCAGAGGCAGCCTGCGTAATTTAGCAAGACCTTACTCAAAATAAAATATTGGCTGGGGGTGGAGCCCAGTGGTAGAGTGCTTGCAAAGTATGTGTGAGGCCCCTAAGTTCAACCCCTAAGTATCCAAAAAAAAAGAAGAAAAAAAGGAGAGAGAGTTGCTGCCAATCTGAGTCTGAGAGATGGGTGTGAGGAAAGTTTTACGCTGTTCATACTGGCATCAAGAAACGCATCACCCTTAATCCTTGTTGTTATGGAAGAGTGTTCCCGACCGGCCAATCACCTGTTTTTACTACATAGCTTTTGTCATTCGATTTTTTTTTTTTGCAGTAAGGGGGGTTGAACCCAGGGCCTTGCACTTACGTGCTCTTCAAGTGCTGGACCACTGAGCTGCACCCTCACTCCATTTTTTTTTTTTTACTTTTTGAGACAGGGTCTTGCTAAGTTACGCAGACTGCCTCTGGTCTCGAACTTGCGATCCTCCTATCGCTGCCTCCCGAGCCGTTGGGTGTGCGTCATCGTGCCCGGCTTGTAATTTGATTTTTGAACCATGTGAGTGTATTAGCTTTTTAAAACCTATATTGAAAACGCCACCTGGTGTTAAAGGGCTCCTCTGACAGAAGAGGGCCCCCAGAGATCCTGTGGGATGGGAAAAGACCGCCACCCCCCCCCCCCAGACTTCCCACAATCACAGCATATCCTGGCAGAAATGTATCCCATGCCCTGGAACCCAGGTGTTGCTACCGTAGCAGCACCTAACGGAGGGCTACCAGCAGGCAGCCTGGGTCCTTGGCCTGCAGCCCCCGAGTAGAGTCAGGGAAGGGCACCGGCACCTTTGTGGGCTCCGTGGCTTATGGGAAAATCCTTCAGCCTCATTGGTTTCCCCGGTTCTGTGTCATGGGATGTGCCTCGTCTTTCTCTATTCTTCTGCCTGCCTTACCCTTCATGAGTCCTCTGATAATTGGGGTCCAGGA
>VMDO01035240.1:0-16256 GCA_007922755.1 Pedetes capensis | reverse complement strand
ACTATATAGTAAAAGATAGAGAAGACTTGGATGGGAAACTTAGATAGGAAGGGGGGAGGGGAGAAACATAGAGGAGGGTAAGGGGTAACCTATATGTATAATGCTTATCAAATTGCATATATGAAAATTGTCACAACGAAAAGCATGTCAAAATGAATCACATTATGATGTACATTAAAAATTTCTAATAAAAAAAAAAAAAGAGCAGTGGAACATTTCTGGGCAGTATCATATCATCTTCACTATCTGTACAACTAAAAAGAGGATAACATGCTGCCAGAGAAAGAAGTTTAACAGATTGTATTTGCCGAATCACAAAATTATCTAAGTCAGAGATTTCTTGGCTGACAGCCTTATCTAGTGGAGTCCTCAAGTCATGGTGATAAACAACACTCTAGAATTTAAAAATCTATTTTAATTTGTTTTTCTATATTGTGCTTTGTTTCTCTCTTAATTTATGGCTCTTTCATTAGGGCTATTTCATTTACCTTAGATTAATTTGATTTGTTACTTGTTCAGAGCTCCAATTAAATGATTGTAAGTTCTCGAGTTATCACTAAAAGTGGCAGCGTAGCATCTGAAAGAGAAATGATTGCTGAGTGCCCTCAATTTAACTAAAAGCTGCTAGAGCTAATGCAGTGGTCAGGATAATTAAAGATATTTTTGAGAATCCAAAATTTTATAAATCACAGAACACATGGTATTTACACACTGTGAGCAATGTTCTTTATGTCTTCTGTTAGGAAAAGTACCTGAAATCCAATGAAGGGTGTTGCACTATACGTAATCAGACCTATAATTTTGACCTTTGAAACTGTGAACTTGTTAATGGTCCTCATTCATCAACTACACTCTCCCCAGTCAGCCTCTCCCCCTACATAATAAGTTTTCCTTTTACTTAGACACTTATAACCTGAGTTAAATTTGGGTGCTGCTGTTGTTCTTTACATTGCAGTTGGCCATGAGTGTCCAAAGGTACACAGGACAAGAGTCAGTTATTTATACTCCACTCCTTTGGCTAAACATTGTCTGCCCTTGGCAGACTTCCCTGCAGGGGCATCTTTAACAGCCTGGACACTGGGGCTGTGGAGGCCAAAGGGAATTGTGACTCCTTATGGGCTGATGCATCCTGGACCTCACTGCCCGCAGCCGAGGACTGATGAGTGTGTTGTTCCAAAAGGCAACACTCCACAAGCTAGGCTTAACCCAGTGAGGCAAAGTGTAGAGAATCAGGCTAGCACCCCGGCGCTCCAAGTTAAAAAAAAAATCATTTTGGATTTCAGAGAGAAGTTTTGAGATAAGTAGTAGAAGTTGCTTGGAAATTCACATGGATAGGTTATTGAAGTCCAGACACTTGCAAATCAATTAGGACAAGAGGAAATTAAGTTGATCCTGAAGCTAAACCTGACTGGCTCAGGCACCTACCATGGGGCAGAAGCCAGTTGGCTTGGCTGTGGGGCAGAGTGGACAGGGCTGGAGGGGCTGGAGCTGGCTGACAGAAGGACAGTGTGTGCTACCAGGGTGCTGTGATGCTCCAAGACTTGCTTTAGCTCAGAACTGCAAAGGGCCAACCAGTAATTGTTGTCGTGTTTAGGGAATAATGAGAAGAAAAGCCTTTACATGTTCGGTAAGAATGTGATTTTTGTTTAATATTTTTGATCTGCAGTCAGTTGAATCCATAGATTTGGAGCCAGCAGATATGGAGGGGCAACTTTAAAGGAAATGCACTATTGCCTTATTGTGAAATTACAGCAGCTTGATAAGTCCTACTCCTCAAACCCAGAAAAATAGTATGTGAAGAAATCAGCAGCCAGCTCTGAGCAGGGCTCTGCTCCTACGTGATTCCCAGGTCACTTGACTTCCTCAGCTGGGCTGGATGAGGGAACCAGAGGCCCCATGGTACCCAGAGCTCTGCTGAACCCCTCAGGAAGGGAAGCCTTGTCGCAGGTGGCTGGCTTCCTGCTCTGAACTCTCTGCAGGGATGGGGCCTGCCAGAGGAGGTCCACTGCTCTCTTTACATGTTAGTGGGCTTGGCGGGGAGGTGTTTGCACAGACCAGAAAGATGATTCATGTGAGCAGAATTTTTGTGTGTGTGGTACTGGGGACCTAACCCAGGGCCTCATGCATACTTTGCAAGTTTTGACCACTGAGGTGCACCTCTAGGCCTACCCCTACCTGTCTCGCTAAGTTATGCAGGCTGCCTCTGGCCTCAAATCTGTGATCCTCCTGCCTCTGCCTCCCAAGTCACTGGGATTATAGGCATGCACCACTGTGCTCAGCTATGTGAACAGAATTTAAGAAATTTAACTGAAGGAAAGAAAGTGCTCTAATACAATTATCCGAGGCTCAAGAGTCCATAGTATTCCCCACTTGAATCCAAGTGAAACAGGAGTCAATAGTAATTCTGAGTGCAGAATTGCAGCACTGAGCTCTGATTATGAATGAGCTTACTCCTGACCCCTGGCCACATCACCATGACAAGAGCACTTGTCTTGTGATTCTAAGTAGGAACCACCTGTTCACAAAGTAGGCTGCAGGCTGGGTGAGCCACATGAGGGCATGAGAGGGCTCTAAGGAGAACATTGGCAAAGAGGGAGCTTAGGCACAGAAGGAGGGTCTGGGCCCCATGTGCAGCCCAGCACAGCTAGTAATGTGGCCCCCCAAAATCCTTAACATCATGATGTTTTTAGCGTTTATTTTCTTTGTGATCCCCTTTATTATGTATATGCACTAAATATGCTATATAATTTATGTGCAGCCCAAGAGTATTACTCTTTACTCGATGTGGCCCAGTGAAGCCAAAAGACTGCACACTGCTGCTTTACTCAAACTTTCCTGGTCAACACTGCCTATCGCCAGAGACATGCAGGTTAAGAAAACGACTTTTAAAACATGGTCACTTAAATGTGCTTGCTTGGTTTACTTAAAATAGAATAACAAAGTAGTAACTGGTTACCTATTTTATTTGGCCAACACAGCATTTAAGATTTGATTAGTTGCTATAAAAAAATAGAAGATTGAATAAAGGAAAGCAAGACTTCTCCCTTCTCTTGGGGGGACAGGAATATTTGTGTCATTGTCATCTCCCTGACTGAAGCTGGACCCAAGATGCCTTCCACACATGCTCTGTACCTGGGCTTCCCCTCTCCAGGTCAACCTCAGTGGCCACACTGTAAGCAACTGTAACTATGAAGCTTAACTATACCTTCTCAGACCTTTAGGGACAGAAGCCTTAGTCAACCCTGTTGTTGTTAGGTGACATCAGGTCTGACTCAGCGACTTTATGTACAACACATGAAACACTCCTTGACACTGTGGCATGCCTGGCACTACTGTCAGTGCTTCTCTGCTATTCATAGGGTTTTTGATGCCTGATTGTTTTGGGAGAGGACTGCCAGGTCTTTCTCCTAAGCCTACAGCACCCTGTATTCCCAGGTGGTCTCCCGTCCAAGTACTAACTGGGTGCAACCCTGCTTAGCTTCTGAGATCTGATGGGATTGGACACTACAGTGATATGGCTGTAGGCTTAGTCAACCCTAGCTTAACAAATTGTAAAAGAAAAATATTGACTATTGTGGCTACAAAACCATGCGATCAACAGATGTCATTACAGTGAAGTAATCCTTAGTGAGGATACTCAGGCATTTGTTAAGTGTCCCCTATGGGAGCAAAACCACCTAAGATCATCGCTACTGAGTCAAGATTTTCAGTTAATGTGACATCAGCCTTCACTTTTAGGCTCTCACTGGATCCTTTTTCTTCTCTTCCCTCTGCTCGTTCTGAGACCCCGGGTTTGATCCCAGCACCACAAAAATGGGAGAAGGAATGGGAAAGGAATGGGAAAAATGGGAGGACTATTTCCACTCTGGAAATAATCCTGAAACAAATAGCCATCAAAAGTCCTACGAATAGCAGAGAAGCACTGACATAGTGCCGGGCATGGCACAGTGTTGGGGAGTGTTTTGTACATAGGGCTGCTATGAGTAGGACCTGACTTGACAGCTCCTAACACCAATACCACCAAGTGTTTACCATAGTCTGAGAAGGGTGTGGGGAGGGGAGGGATGGAGACAGGATAGATATTGGGAATAGGGGTGCAGATGAACAGGAGAAATAACTTCTAATGATCTATAACATAGAGGATATCTAGGGTTGACAACAATTAATTGAATGTAAAGAGGATTTTGATGTTCCCAACACAAAGAAATGACATACATATGTTTGAAGTGAGATATGCCAGTTACGCTGATCTGATCACTTCACGTTGTACACATGTACTGAAATGTCACAGTGTGCCCTGTATGTGTAACTACTATGTGTCAACTGAAAATATAGAAAAATAATAAAAAGTTAATAAATAAGATGATAGTTTAAATAAACGATAGCATTGAGTTCGACTGTCATTTAACTAAGGTATATCTGAATGTGCCTGCAGCGGTAGCCCTGTGGCATTCGATCCCGTCAGATCTTGGAAGCTAAGCAGGGTCGGGCCTGGTTAGTACCTGGATGGGAGACTGCCTGGGAACACCAGAAGCTGTAGGCTTGGGAGAAGGACCTGGCAACCCCCTCCCAAAAATCAATCTGCCATTGAAAACCCTATGAACATCAGAGAAACACTGACAATAGTGTTTCCCCTGTTGTACAGAGGGTCCCTATGAGTCGGATACCAACTTGACGGCACCTAACAACAACAACAACAACAACATATCTGAATTTAAACACATACTTGCTCAATTCAACTATTTTAATAAATTAAAAATCCAAAGAATTACCAGCAAACTTTAAACTTTCCAAGTAGGGGATCTGTTAGAACATCTATACTTCAGAAAAATTTTCTAAAATAAAGGATTATGAAACTTATATCCCAAAACCTTTAAAAAGAAAAAGTCAAAGCATTCAAAGTCTAGAGTCCCACCTGAGGGCCTGCAGTATTTGTTTGTTTGTTTGTCTGTATTCAGTGTTGGAGGTCAGCCCAGGGCCTTGCACCCTCTAGGCATGCACTCTACCACTGAGCTCCACCCCAGGTGCTGCAGGCTTACATTGGAGAAATGGTTTATTTTTCTTTAAAAAGGAGATATATTATGTGTCTACTATGGGCAAAGCACTATGCTAGATGTGAGAATATGATGGTTGTTGAAGATGCTGAACCAGAATCATCTCATAGACTCATTGTGCTATAACCCAACAGGAAAGACAGACAGCACCTAAACACCCAGAGCATGAATGCAAGGGGTGGCCTGCTGGTGAGGCAATGGAGGGAGGAGAAAGGAAAGCACCCAGTCCCAGGTGTCTTAATGGACTTCGGGTATCCAGGCAGGTGCTGAGCACGTCATTACAACATAATTAATGTTGGAAACTCACATCTGTGCTTGTGAGTACACAGGAGAGATTAAATGGGCCAGTCTTAGGATAACTTCAGTGACATATTTGCCAATTGTTGGCTTTATTTTTACAAAGTAAAAGTGTGCTGGAACTTATTGAGTGAGTGATTGAATTTTTACTTGTGGTAAAACTCACAAAAATAGCTTTCCATTAGTTCCACCATGGTAATGCCAACAAGGAAATGGGATACATAACATAACAAAGCCAAAAACTTTTTTCTGCAGATCTAGTGAAGCAACATTCACTTCCAAAAGCACCATCTATGAGGACACTGGGCAAAAATATGCCTTGCTTATTTAAGTGACTGTATTTAACAGTGTTATGTCTTGGAATGCTGACATTGCTTGCACAAACACACATACACAATAACCAAAAACCAAAAAAAAAGAAAAAAAAATCCTCTTCTAATGAACACAGTAGGTCTTCTTTATTTTCTAACAATTTTATGTAACTTTCTATGAATGAACCTAAATGAAAGATTCCACTTCAATTCCTTTCTCAGTTAAAAATAAATTTCGATTTAGGTTAGAAATTTATGTTAGAGGGATTATGAATCTTGCCTGAAGAGAAAGATGAGTCAGATGAGAAACTGGCCTCTTCCTTATTCATACAAAAGAAAGTTGGGAAGAACTGTAAAAGTGAAATTATGAAGTCTGAACCCCTGGACTCACTGAGATGAAGATTTCAACAATTGCCCTAAGTAAAATATCCTCAGCTTTCACACCCTTGGCATTCCCCACTCTGCAGACGAAGATAAGGTCCTGTCAGGCTGAATAGAGACACTTTCTCTCTATAGAATGCAAAGACTGTGGGTGGGGTGGGGCTGT
Source organism: Pedetes capensis (assembly GCA_007922755.1). Classification (NCBI taxonomy): domain Eukaryota; kingdom Metazoa; phylum Chordata; class Mammalia; order Rodentia; family Pedetidae; genus Pedetes; species Pedetes capensis. The sequence goes on along the minus strand of VMDO01035240.1, from coordinate 10,047 downwards.
GACCACCAATGCCACCTGAGAACAGAACGGTCCATTTGAGTAGTAAACATGCAACCCCCTCTCCACTCCCTTACATGACCTCTGGAGCTTCCAGGGTAAGATACTCGGAAGGAAGACTTTCTCATAAGTGATGCTTATGGATGGACAAAGACTATCAATGGCTGCACTGCACAGTACCTAGGCCCTCACATTAGGAATCCATGGGACAACCACGTCCTGAGCTAGCCAGTGAGAATTCGCCCTGCTGAACATGGTATCAGCTCAGGGTTGGTGCCTGGCCACACGGCGGCATGAGGGCTCAGGATGGAGATGGTTCAGGGGCCTGTGTGACCTTCTGGGACTGTCACAATACAGTTGCAGGAGGACTGAAGAGAGGCCTAGGCTGTCCATGCAGATGCACAGTGGGGCGCTAAGGATACTGAGGAGAGTAACACTGCCTGTGTCCCCACTGCACCAGACAGACCACTGGGGACCTTGTTGGGTCTGGTCTAGCAGGGTTTGTTCAATGCCATGGCTGTGCCCTCCCAGAAGGTTCTGGGGCTCAGAGGGCTCTCTCCATGCATGGCAGCACTGACACCCCAGCATCTTGCCGTACTCCGCATGGAGCATTTCCCCCACAGTCCAGCCCCGCCAGTGACTAAGCAGGGGCTGCTGCCTAAGGATTCTAGGGTGAGTGTGGCTGAAGAATGACTTTGCTTTGTACTTTCAATCACAGCACCTTCACCAAGGCTAGCCCTTTGGGGAAGAGGACTCCAGATATCTCACCCCAGGTGGCTGTGCTCCTAACTATAGACCATCCTGTGGGGGTCTAGAGGCCAAGGGTATGCTCCATGGGCAAAGGTGGGGATGTCCCTCTCTCAAGCAGAGACAGCCTCTGGTCTTGCACTCTTCTGTTGCACCTGGAACTAAGAATTTGAAGCATGCAGCACCCAATGGGCACTGAAACTACAGAGGCTATGACAGCTTGTACACTAGCAGATTATGGACATTTTAATATGCTTGCTATTCATGGGGGCCAGCACTTTGAAGGTGGTAGCTTGCCATCTTCTTCTAATAGTACTGTATGTTGTTGTTCTTAGGTGCTGTCGAGTCGGTGTCCAACTCATATCAACCCTACACACTTCTCTGCCTCTCTGCTATTTATAGGGTTTTCAATGGCTGATTATTTTTTGGGAGTGGGTTGCTGGGTCCTTCTCCCAAGCCTACAGCACTTGGTGTTCCCAGGTGGTCTCCCACCCAAGTACTAATCAGGCCTGACCCTGCTTAGCTTCCAAGATCTCACAGGGATTGCATACCCCAGTGCTATGATTCTATGAGGTAAGTTCTATTATTATGCCCTGATGTCACTGGGAAGAACTGAGGGACACAAACCTACGTGGTTTTCCCAAGGTCACATAGCTAGAGAGCTTCTGAAGTAGTTTCCTCCTGAGCCCTGGCTCTCACCTCCTCAGCCAGGTAAGACCAGATACCATGTGTTCTCTGAAGAAGAAGGGCCATAGCTGACACTCCTTTGCCTCATGGCTACTATAAAATTTAACACATTTCTCTCATTCTCTAAGCCACACAAAAATATATAGCATCTCACTATTGTGAGATGTCAGACTTTATCAACCAACAAATATATAAAATCTGTATATTTCAAAGTTTTTTACAGACATCTCCACAAAAGAGGAAGTAGAGAAGGGGTTTTATTTTATATAGCCCCCACTGATGGTTCAAAAAGACGATAAAGCATGTGGGCAGTGTCTCAAGTAATTGAAGACTTAAAGCAATGGTGAACCGTAGCAAGCTGAGGATGGTGCTGTGTTTTATCCCATGATTACAGAAAAATCTGAGCTTTATAGAGCATGTTTGAGTCATGGTGCCAGAGCAGTTAAGAATGAGGTACGTCTGTACTGAGCCAAGACTTTGCCACCTGCCACCTATGCACTCTAGGACCAGCTCCTGAGCTTCTGGGTCCTTCAGTTATTATTTTCCTAGCATCAACTGTATACATACATTATCTTCTTTAATCCTCACCAATTCCCCTAGGAAACACACTTCACTACTGTCATCACATCTCACATATGCAAACTAGTTCAAAGAGGTGAAATACCTCATTTAAACTTCTACTTCTTCAAAGTAGGGAGCTGGGATATGAATCCAGGTCTGCAAGGTTCTAAATCCATGCCCTGGAGCACTCTCTGACAGCTTCTTCATATCATATGGAAGACTTGTACCTACTCTTCACCATCCTTTTAAAGGAAAATAATATCTTAAGGAGTTCCCAAAAGCTGGGTGCGGGGTCACACGCCAGGAGGTAGAAGCAGGAGAGTCATGAGTTCAAGGCCAACTTCAGTTATAAGTGAGACCCTATCAACAGAAAAAAAAAGAGGGGTTCCCAAAGAACCCTCAATAGAACATAGAGAATCTGTGATACTGAGTCCAGAAATGGGGTCATGTAGGAGCTAGAGTAACCACATGGAGTCCAGGCTGGAAGAACCTTTACATGGGTCCCTTTGTCCAACTTACCCTTGACTCAGCCCGTTTAGTTATCAGCTCCAAACACAAAGGACCAGAGGTCAGTGATAGATGGAGATGACATGCCTATACACACTTGTGTGCACACAGCTCCGGTTTCAAGGAAGCCAACCATGTGCTGGGGAGAAAGGTCTTGGCATCTCTTCTCACTTCTATGACTACACTTTAAGTACACATACTTATATCACACTGAGAAAGGAATGTCTATGTTTAAATTGTTCCATGTAGTTTCACGGAGCGTCATTTTCAGGAAAGCCTTTGAATTAAGCATCCAGACTTAAAGATGCTTTCCATAAATAAGTCACAGTTAGCTATTGTTGTTGTTAGGTGCCACCCAATCAGGTCCGACTCATAGAGACCCTATGTACAACACAATGAAACACTCCCCGACTTTGTGGCAGGTACATGATCTTTTTTATGTTTAAGCCCATTGTAGCAGCCACTGTGTCAATCCATCTAGTTGAGGGTCTTCCTTTTTTCATTGACCTGCCACTCTCCTAAACATGATGTCCTTCCCAGGTGATTGTCCCTTCTAGTAACATGTCCAAAATACATAAGATGCAGTCTAGCCATCCTTGCGTCCAAGGAGAACTCTGGTTGTACTTCTAGGATGGATTTGTTGATTCTTATGGCAGTCCATGGTATATTCAATAATCTTCTCCAGGACCATAATTCAAAAGCAACAGTTCTCCTGTCTCTCTTATTGTCCAGCTTTCACAAGCATATGATACAACCAAAAGTACCATGGCATGTGTCAGACACATCTTTGTCTTTAATGTGACATCTTTACTTTTCAATACTTTAGAAGTCTTTTGCAACAGCCTTTCCCAATGCAATGCATCTTGTGATTTCTTAACTGCTGTTTGAATGGCTGTTGATTGTAGAACCAAGTAAAGAAAAATCTTGGACAACCTCAATCTTCTCCCCATTTATCACAAACTTGGTTATTGACCCAGTTGTAAAGAATTTTGTTTTGTTGATATTGAGGCACAATCCATACTGAAGGCTGTGTTCTTTGATCTTCATCAGTAAATGTTCAAATTTTCCTCAGTTTCAGGAAGCAAAGTTGTGTCATCTGCGTAACGCAGATTGTTAATGATACTTTCTTCAATCCTGATGACAGATTCTTCAAAAAGCCCAGCTTCTTAGAGTATTTGCTCAGCATGGAGATTGAAGAAGTATGATGAAAGGACACAGCCCTGATGCATGCCTTTCTTGACATTAAACCATGCAGTGTTTCCTAATTCTGTTTGAACGACTGCCCCCTGGTTCATGTACAGATTTCTCATGAGTCCAATTAAGTGCTGTGGTGCTCCCATTCTTCAGTGTTATCCATAACTTGTTATGATCCACATAGTCAAATGCCTTTGCATAGTCAATAAAATATAGATAGACATTTTTCTGGTTTCTCTGCTAAGCAATGATGTTCCTTGTTCCATGCTCTCTTCTGAATCTGGCTTGATTTTCTGGCAGTTCTCTGTATATATACTGCTACAGTCCCTTTTCGTTGTTCTTTAGAAAAATTTTACTTGCGTGTGAAATTAATGATATTGTGTGATAATTTATGCTTTCAGTTGGATCCCATTTCTTGGAAATATTCACAAATATGGATCTCTCTCAGTCAGTTGGTCCGGTAGCTATTTTCCAAATTTCTTGGCATAAACAAGTGAGCACCTCCAGGGCTGCATCTGTTTGTTGAAACACCTTTCTTGGTATTTCATCAATTCCTGGTGCCTTGTGTTTTGCCAATTCTTACATGGCAGCTTCCACTTCTTTCTTCAGTACCATTGGTTCCTGATCATATACAAACTCTTGAAATGGCTGGTCATCTATCAATTCTTTTTGATATAATGACTCCGTGTATTATTTTGACCTTCTCGTGTTTTTCCTGTAGAAGCCTTTACTATTGCCACTTGAGGCTTGAATGTTTTCTTCAATTTTTTAAGTTTGAGAAAAATAGAGTGTATTCTTCCCTTTTGGTTTTCCATCTCCAGATCTTTGCATGTGTCAATGTAATATTTGATTTTTGTCTTCCTGAGTTGCCCTTTGAAATCTTCTCTTTAGTTCTTTAACTTCATCTGTGTTCCTTTTACTTTAGCTGCTTGATGGTCAAGGGTAAGTTTCAGAGTTTTTGACATGTAATTTGTTTTTTTTTCCCTGTCTTTTTAATAACCTTTTGCTTTCTTCATGATGTCTTTGATATCATGCTACAACTTGTCTGGTCTTTGACCGTTAGTGTCTGATGCATCAAATCTATTTTTGAGGTGGTCTCTGAACTCTGTTGGGATATACTCAAGGTCATGCCTTGGCTCTCATACATTTGTTCTAATTTTCTTCAGTTTTGATTTGAACCTGCATATGAGCAGTTGAGGGTCTGATCCACAATCAGCACCTGGTCTTATTCTTAATATTGAGCTTTTCTATTGTCTCTTGCCACAGATGTAGTCAGTTTTGCTCCTGTAGGTTCCATCTGGTGAATTCCATGTGTCTATTTGTTATGTTGGTAAGAAAATGTATCTGCAACAAAAATTTCATTGGTCTGACAAAATTCTATCATGTGATCCCCAGCATTGTTTCTGTCACCAAAGACTATTTTCCAACTACTGAGCCTTCTTTGTTTTCAACTTTGGCATTCCAGTCACCTGTGATTATAATCCTGATTGCATGTCTGCTCCATATCAGACTGTAGACGCTGTTAAAAAAATCCTCCCTATCTTCATTTGTGGACTTAGTGGTGGTTGTGTGAATTTGAATAATAGTCATATTAACTGGCCTTCCTTGTAGGCCTATGGATATTATTCTATTACTGACAGCATTGTACTTCAGAACAGATCTTGAGATGTCTCTTTTGATGATGAATACAACCGCATTTCTCTTTGGCATTCCTGGCATAGTAGATCATATGATAACTTTCAGCATACCAGCAACATACAAGCCCTCACAGCATGGCAAACTGACGGACACATGGGGGACACTTAGATATCTTGCTGTTGTTAGGTGCTTTTAAGTTGGGTTCGACTCATAGCAACAGTCATAGGGCTTTCACTGGCTGATTGTTTTGGGAATGCTTTGGGAGTGGATTGCCATGCCCTTCTCCCATTTTCATGGTACTGGGGATTGAACTCAGAGCTTCATGGAGTGCAGAGCAGACTCTACAAACTGAGCTAAAAATCCTATCTCCTATGTAATCAGGTAGAACAAAGGAACTACGGTTAATGTCAGCTTGTCTCCAGCCACATACTTCAGGCTTCTCTTTGAAAATAGGACTTTCATCAAATTTTCTCTCTTATCTTTTTTGTTTCATGATGTCTTCTGAAATATCTCCCATTTTTACTGCAATTTTTTTCTTGGTGTACTGGTATTGTTTAAATATAATAGAATGGGTACTGAATATTTAAGTGAACATATGCTTCTTTTGTAAAATGTACATCTGTTAAAATGTGTTATACAAAGGATATAAGGGTTAGTATTTCAGGATTAAAATAGTTATATTTACCTGTAAGAGGCTTTTATGTAATAGAATGGCTACCATTTGCTATTTTGTCCAATAATTCATATCTCTTTAATTATTTTCCAGTAGCTATAACTTCTGTGAGTTCTTTGTACCACAATGGCTAAGACAGGAATATTACTATAATTAATATAAATGTTCTCAAACTTATGAAAGATTTACCACAATTTTAGAAACAATGATAAATATAATTAATCACTGCAAAATTGATGGTGGTTATGTACTAAATTCTGTCAAACATGTTATTGAGATAAATTATGCCTTATGAAAACGGTTGAAAATGCAGGTATTTTCATTTACACAAATATAGTTATACTTGGGTGAAATACGGTGGAAATATCTCCTAGTTGAGTTATTGTATATTAATTTTGAAAGTATATTGCCACGTGACAGTATAAAAATGTTGTTGTTGTTCTTGTTAGGTACTGTCAAGTCAGGTCCAATTCATAGCGACCCTATTTATAACAGAACAAAATATTCCTTGACACTGATATGCCCAGCACTACTGTCAGTGCTTCTCTGCTATTCATAGGGTTTTCAATGGCAGACTGTTTCGGGAGTGGGCTGTCAGGACCTTCTCTTTGTCCTGCAGCACCTGGTATTCCCTGGCGGTCTCCCATCCAAGCACTAACCAGGCAAATCCTGCTTAGCTTCCAGGATTGGATGCCAGGATGGTACACTGCAGACATAAAAATTTTATTTTATAGATATTTACTTCACATCTTTAACATTTGCTGCATTAAAACGTTGTGCCCTCAAAAGAACATGTTGCTTTAGAATGAGGAAAATAAAAAGAAATTGACTTGCCTACAGAATAAAACAAAAATGAATGTATACGTGTTACAAAAGTTTTTAAAGAAAAGAAACTTTCATATTGGTCTGTGAAACAGCCAAATTGATTCATACTCATAATTAAAAACAACTGGTCATTGGTTTATGAGAGATTTACAGGGAATTATAGCCAAAAACAAAACAAAACCAACAACAACAACAACAACATCTCAATGATCAAGTCTGCTTTTAGTCCCTACTGCCTATATGCAAAAGAATTCTATGAGTTCATACGAATGGAAGAGATTCACAATTTCTATCAGAGTCCTGCCTTTAGCACCTATTTTTTATTAGCACCTATTTTTTATATAGGGCCAGTCTCTGAGAAGGCAAAACAATGTTAGGGAAGCTAATAGCTGACAATGCCTCCCAACAAAATGCCAAGCAACCCTCCAGTGCTGGCATTTGCTGTCCTCCTCCTCCCATGCTCCAGACTGAGCAGGCTTGGCATGCTGATGCGCACAGGCAACAACTGCCAGCTCACCCTCAGCAGCACATGCTGCCAGTGGTATTTTCAGGAGCATCGACGCATTTGTTCCACCCCACTTTCTCCTGGGCCCAGTCTGTCTTGGTGACCCATGGCTCATATTTGAGTTGGCTGACTCAGAATGCTGCGGGAAGAGGAAACACAGCCTAACTAGTCTACACAGAAATAAGCTCAGCATTTGTTGGCATTCGGTTCTTCCTGGCAAAAGGAACTGATGGCCTAAAAAATCCACACTGCAGGCAGTTCTTTGCCTTCTCTCTGTCTCCTTCCCATTTTTCATTTCCCCATTACTTCTTTTTAATCGAGGGCCTCCTGTGAGGGGAAATGTGGCTGAAAGATCAACTCCTCATCAACTGACCTTTCTGGGCTTGAAGCGACCGAACAAGGAGAGCCTTTGGAGGACCTACTAGGTAGGTTTAAATAATGAAACATGCTCTCTATGTATGAATAACACTTCAGCAACTTATCTATGATTCATGTCAGATTTTAACTATTCTGTTTAAAAACATGACTTGTAAAATGTAGACCTGAATTTTTGTGAGAAACCCTGAGGTAGTCAAGGTTTTAAAAATTTCTATTAAATATGAGTTTGTGCTACATGATTGTTCAGGTCAAAATTTTATAAGTGTTATATTTATAGGCACAGTATTTTGGCTAATTTGTCTTATGTAGAACATATAGTATATTTCAGAAAGAGCAAATACAGAAGTGACACATGCTGTTAAGACAGCCCTTTTAAGATTACTGTGTAGTAAATAATCATGTGAAATCTGACAGGACTTATGGGCATTTAGTGTAAAGTCATATCAAGGCCATATGTTACCGTAGGCAATCCCTTCAAATGCATAATTTATAACATAACCACTGTGTCTACCTGAGAGACCTAAGTAGAAAAATGAATTAATCCAGCAGAAAAAGTCCCTTGGAGGATTAACTAACGTTTACCTAAGGCCACAACAGCAACAGGATTACTAGTTTCAAGCTATTTCTCACAGAGGGCTTGCTAGATGACACAAAGGTCTGACACATTCCCAGAATTTTACAGTAAATCTTTCTGAAATCTTCAGTTTGAATATCCAGCCATGGAAGAGCCTATTATTGCTCAGAAGTTTTACTGGGTCATATTAAAAAAAAAAAAAAGAAAAAGAAAAAAGGAGGGAGAAGGAGGAGGGAGGGGGAGGAGGAAGTGGTCATCAGGGCCTTAAACCAGCTATCCACATAAACACTGATGTGGGGAAAAAATGAAGATTATTCAGGAAAGCTAATAGAAGAGAGAAAGGATGAAGAAAGGGAGGGGCAAAAAAGAATGAGACATGCACGAAAAAGAAATGTGGAAACAAAGACAAAAAGAATAAAGACAGGAGAGGTACAGAGAAACAGAATGAAATGGAGAAAAGAATTAAAATGAGGAGAGCAATTAGGTGGTTGATAAAAGAGATAAAGGACATGAGAGATGAAGGACCTCTATACAGCTATGAGAGTGCCACACTTTGTGCTGAAACGAAAAGTATAAACTGGAGGAAGCAGCAAGAAAAGCCACATAGGTATGTGGATGCCTGCATTGGATCTTAAGTCACCCCCTACACGCTGCAATTCCGCCATTTCGCTTTCAGGCAGACGGCAGGATAGAATCCTGGAGACTCGGAGGGGACTTTGCCCACACACCCACGGGAGCCGGACCCAACACAGCATGCAACCTTGACATCACACTGTCACCCTGCCCGCGGGACACAAACTGCAAGTTTTCGGGTGAGTCAGAACGGAATCGCTCCCTCCCTCCTGTTGTGGCGGTGGGAAACCAGTGCCAGCAGTACACATCCAGAGCTGAAACTCGGCTCCCTCTCTCCTGTTGTGGCGGGACAGTCATGCAGACGCAATCTCCACAGACACACAGGCACACATATGCCTGGACCCCAGACACACCAGAGGGGATCCTAAGTCATCCCACTGCACTGTGGAGAAAGGTGAGGTCTGCGGAGGAGGCTGAGCACCACGCGGACAGAGTGCTCCTTTCTGGCAGAGTCTTGCGGGACAATTAGACACAATAAGAATAGTTTCAAGCGCAATTGCCGTGCATGGCAGACCTACTACAGACTCTCTCTGGGGGGGTTGAATATCATCCCACCCACAAGAGGATTTGGTTCTCCCAAGTGGTCTCCCAAGTGGGCGGAAAGCTGCGCTGCGCCCCCAGCCCATATTTTTACTTTTTGACGCAGGGTCTCTCTGGGTTGCACAGGCTGCCTCTGATCTTGGGCTTGCGATCCTCCTGCCTTTGCCCCCAAGCTGCTGGGAATGCAGGTTTATACCACCGCACCTGACTATAAGCGATTTTATACGTGGGTGGGAGCGTGTATGCGTGAGGTTTTTTGTTTGTTTGTTTGTTTTAATTTTTATTTGCTTCCTTCCTTGTTTTACTCTCTTCCCTCTTTCTATTCTCCTTCTCTTTTTCTTGTGCTATATATGCATCCTTGTATTAATTATTTTACCATCAGAGCCCCCCATGTCTGTCAGTTTGCCGTGGGGGCTTGCGTGTTGCGATGAGGCTGAGAGCTCTGCCACTGTAACCTTAGACATGAGCAAGGTTACCCAAGGTGGACAGGTTTTCAGCTGAGCTTCCAGACTAAGACAGACTAGGGAGTAGGACCTGGAGAGCCACTCCCGAAACAACTAGCCATTGAAAACCCTATGGATAGCAAAG
>VMDO01035239.1:0-16257 GCA_007922755.1 Pedetes capensis | reverse complement strand
CCAAGGACTAACCAGGCTGACCTTGATTAGCTTGTGAGATTGGGTGGGATTGGATGCAAGGGTGCTATTAGATGTTACATAAAAGTCATACTTCAGAAACATAATAGGCACCAACACTAATAAAAAATACAGAAAAAGAGAAATTAAGAATTGAGAAAGGGAAAAAGAAGAAGAAAGGAACAAGGGGAGAGAGAAAGAGAAAGGGTAAAAACTTTGTTTTCATATTACATAAATTATTTTAAGATGGTATTTTATATTAACAGAAATTAAATTTTAATTTTCCTTAGTCCATAAGTGCTCCTCTCAAAGCTCATATATGTATTCAATAATACCATAATTAAACAAAACTGTTGTGCACTGACTTTCGCTAATCAAAAATTACTAGTTCTTTTCAACCATGCCATGAACATAAGAGTTGTTTTGAACACAATACATAATTTTTCATTTTTCCTTTATTTTGATTCTTTATTATGCTTAGTTTACTCAAACCTAGAATGCATGGAGAAGTCTATAGCGATTCCAAAATAAATGTGACTTCTAAACATTCCCAGTTTTTCTTTCAGTAATCCTATGTGGCCACTGAAAAGATTAATTATCCCAATAAAAGAGTTTTCCTCTGCATGTTAATGAGATTTTTTCTTTGTTCTGCTACAATGCAGTGTCCTTAGAGTCCAGAACCACATCAACATTGTTGTGTTATAATTGATATTATAATTGGAAACTGTAGACACTTGTCAAATCAAAAATATTGTGCCTACAGTTTATACAAATATTTCACAGAGAGTTTCTACTTTATATTTTTATTTTCTTTTAATACAGCTCCCAATGCCCTCGCTATGGGGAAAGTTGGAGGGTTTTAAAGTGGATAATCGAAAGAGCACCAGCAATAGTATTGTTCCACGTCATGAATACTTTTGAGAAACTGTCCATTGGTGTGGGCCCACCTCAGGTGACTTTACTATAAAATTCCTTAGAGAAGATTTCTTATTCATGAAGTTTTTTAAGGCATCATGCAAATTGAAAGCATGACTTATTCCTTATAGTATAAACATATTTTTCTTCTTTCAAGTTCATGTGATTTGGGGCCCCATAAGGATTTACCCCAAGAGAGAGAAGGAAGCAGATATCCAAGCAAAATATTCCATTTCTCCTGCCACAGTGATTCAGCAAGAAATTACTTCTCATCCAAGTCTGTCTAAGGAGACCCAAATTGATGAATTTTATTGTTGTTATTAGGTGCCCTTGAATCTGGTCCAAATCATAGGGACCCTATGTAAAAGAGGAAGAAACACTCCTTGATTCCGTGCCAGGCACATGATCTTATTTATGTTTAAGCATATTGTTGCAGTCACTGTGTCAGTTCATCTAGTTGAAGGTTTTCCCTTTTTTTTTTTTCATTGCCCTGCCTCTCTCCAAAACATGATGTCCTTCTCCAGGGATTGGTCCCTCCAGACAACATGTCCAAAATACAAAGGTCCAGTCTTGCCATCCTGGCTTCCAAGGAACACTCTGGCTGCACTTCTACTACGACAGATTTGTTGGTTCTTTTGGCAGTCCATGGTATATTCAATATTTGTGTTCAGTACTATAATTCAAAAGCATCAATTCCTTTTCTGTCTCCCTTACTCAGTGTCAAGCTTTCATAACTGTGTGATGTGACTGAAAATACCATAGCATGAATCAGGAGCACCTTCATCTTCAATGTGACATCTTTCAGTTTTAACACTTTAAAAAGGTCTTTTGAAACAGATTCTCCCAGTGCAATACCTCTTTTGATTGCTTGACTGCTGCTTATGTGGCTGTTGATTGTAAAACCAAGTAAAGCAAAATTTTAGGCAACCTCAATCTTTTCTCCATTTATCGTGAAATTGTGTACTGACCCAGTTGTAAGCATTTTTGTTTTGTTGATATTGAGGCACAATCCATACTGAAGGCTGTGTTCTTTGATTCTCATCAGTAAACATTTCAAATCCTCTTCATGTTCAGTAAGCAGAGTTGTTAATGAATCTTCCTCCAATCCTGATGCCACATTCTTCTTCATAAAGTCAATCTTGTAGGATTATTTGCCCAGTGTAGAGAATGAAGAGGTACAGTGAAAGGATACAGTTCTGATATACACCTTTTTTGACTTTAAAGCAGGCAGTGTTTTATTGATCTGTTCAAACAACTACCTCCTTGTTCATGTATAGATTCCTTATGATTACAATTAATTGCTCTGGCATTCCCATTCTTTTCAGTGTTATCCATAATTTGTTGTGATTCATACAGTCAAATCTTCTGCATAGTCAATAAATCATCGATAGACATCTTTTTGGTATTTTCTGCTTTTGGCTAATATCCATCTGACATTAGCTATCATGTCCCTTTTTCAGTGCTCTCCTCTGAATCCACCTTGATTTTGATTTTCTAGCATTTCCTTCTCTAAAAACTGGTCCAGGTGCTTTATTTTATTTTATTTATTTATTTATTTTGGTACTAGGGGTTAAACCCAGGGCCTCATGCCTGCATGCTCTGCAAGTGCTGGACCACTGAGCTGCACCCTCAGCCCAGTTTTTACTTGTTTTTTTTTTTCTTTCTTTTTGAGACAGGGTCTCATTAAATTACGCAGACTGCCTCTGGTCTAGAACTTGCAATCCTCCTGCCTCTGCCACCCAAGTTGCTAGGATTACAGGCGTGAGCCACCACACCCGGCTTGTCCAGGTGCTTTTGGGTGATCTTTAGCAAAATTTTCCTTGAGTGAGATATTAATGATATAGTTCTATAATTTCCACCTTTGCTTGGATCCCCTTTCTGGAATGGGCTAATGTGTCCTTCTTCCTATTCTGCCTTAGTCTGGAAGCCCAGCTCAAACCTGTACCCCAGGTGTCAGCAACCCTAAGCACAGCAGATACCCTGCTGGTATCTACAATACAAGTGGCATAGCTTTCAACATCACAGCAACATACAAGCCCCCCACAGTATAAGAAATTGACAGATATGTGAGGCAGTTTTATTAGAAAAACAAATTTGGAAATGTGTTGGGGATTTTTAAAATCATATCCCACAACTAGGGTCCCTCATGACAGCCTGAGGGGCTGACCCCTAGTTGACCCTCCGCTCATCTCATTCACTCAAACCAGGCCCCCCATCGAGTGAGCAAAGATGGCACCTGGCCAGCCTGACCTGCCCTAACCACCCTTGTCCCCACCTGGCAGGTATGACAGTTTACCTGCTGTACCTGTCAGGTGTGTGCCTTGATTGGCTGAATCCCACCATGTGACCCCTCTGGGACCCTATATAAGCAGGGCTCCCAAACCCCCTTCACCCTCACTTCTCTGACCGTCCTTCAACTGCCACCTGAACCCCATCACCTGGACCAGAGCTCCCTACTCCAGCAAGATCTGCAAGCAAGCTGGCAGGATCAAGCCCAGGGGCCCGGAAGAGCCGAAGAATCCAAGCAAGCCACGAAGAGCCTCCCAATTCCTCTCATCTTTGGGAAGGAGGGAGGTAGAGAAGGTGAGCCATGAGAGGCAAGACCAACTAACCTCCACGGAACACCAGCAGCTGTGGCTATGCCTTTAAGGCTGAGCTGTACCAGCACTCAGCCTGCAGCATTCCATGCTGCAGGCTTAGAACCAGCACTTAGAGGGCACGAGAGCTTTGCTCTATAGGGGCTGCTTGCTCCTTGCTCCCCATCAGGGGAGCTCTCAATACATCTTACCTACCCTGTTTTACCATCTAAAGGTCTCCCAAAGTCCTTCATTTACGCCACTGACCAACTTGTTATATTGTAGGTTTGGCTCTAATCTTAGCTGGGCTAGAGCTAAAACCCCAAAAGAAATGGACATTTTAGGATGCAGACACTGGAAGGACATTAGGCTGGGATTTAGCTCAGTTGGTAGAGCGCTGCACTGCAGTCTCTGAGGTCCCGAGTTCAATTCCCAGCACCGCAAAAATGGGAGAAGGACCTGGCAATCCACTCCCAAGGCAATCCCGAAACAGTCAGCCATTGAAAACCCTATGAGGGTCGCTATGAGTCGGATACCGTCTCGATGGCACCTAACAACAACAACAACAAGCCTCAAAAAGCATTTTGCAATAAGGGTAGAGAGAGTAGGTAAAATTGAAGCCAATAGAAAAGGAGGCAAAAACAAGAGAGGTAGAAAATCTGTTCTAGTGATAGAATTTCACTACCTGGGTCCAGCTAAGATACACACAGACCTCTTCCTGGTTCTTTTTGTTGCATGAGCCAGTTTGAAATGAATTTTAGTCCCTTGCAAATGGAAGAGCAAATGTTGAATATAATCTTCTAGCTGTCCAAATTTTCATCAGTTCTTGGTATGGATACATTGGGGAATGACTCTGGGATTAAATAAACTCTTTCCTCAACAAATCTGATTTTTTTAAAAAAAGCATTTACAATTCCAAGTATTATTAAATCAGATTCCTTTCATTTATTTCTTGTTATTGGGAGTAGAGGGAGAACAGCAAGGCCGGAAATAGTGTTTTCATGCAGACTTACCTAACGTTTCATACTGACAGTGATTTTAAAAATTATTAGGGCTATTGTTTTTTCCAAAATTGCAATTGTCCAATAAAAATATTTGCCATGTGAACTTCATCAATTCATATCTTAATAAGTTTACTTGAATGAGAATAATTACTACCTTTGATACAGAGAATAGTATAATACAAGTATGCTAGATTCCATCTCTGTCTTTGGGAAATTTGTATCTCAATTAAAAACATATTAAAGAAGTATTTATTGTACTATATATGCAAGAAAGACACTCATAAATGAATCATAAAGCTTATGAAAATTAATAGTGTCAAATCAAAAATTACCAGGCAAAATTAAAAAGGTAAGGAAGATTTTATTCAAGGGTATTGAAATTGAAGCAAGATGCCATAACTCAGTTTAAGCTCAAATTCACTGAAATAAAAAATGGAATGATTCTTAAGACCAGAGATGGGCAGAATCTTAGAGTGTTTATACTTACTAATTGGTTTCACTCAACAGAAAATTAAAGTTACTCATATATTTATGACAGAATATAGTTTTGCAATGTGGATAAAGTATTTGCCAAATTTAAACTCTTCCCTTTTAGAGGAAACATAGAGACAATATCATTTTTGATGATTACATTTGAAAAATATGGCTCCCAACTCCTTTAAAATATGTTTTCTTGTGTTATAGAACTGGTAAGAGCTTTTTAAAAGGATTTACATCTCAGAGAAGTAGAAGAAGAATTTGTAAGTTTTCTAAAGGAAGTGCTCTAATAGAGAGGTCAGGACCTAGAGTCAGGACTGAATCTGTCTAAATTTCCCGTGGGAAGAATCCTTAAAGGCTTCTTGCTCTGTAGACCTGATCCACTTGTGACAATCCACCCAAAGTTTATGAAATTCTTACACATTTGCATGAAAAAATAAGAAGTGCTAAAAAATCTTCAATTCTCTTTTCTAGTTTGTAATTGCCAATATCTTTGAAATTTGTTTCAAATGAGAGAATTCAAAATGATGCATTTCAATTCAGTAAATGTCCTGACACCTGTTTAGAAGTGACTTCCATTTCACTGTATGAGGAACTTAAATCTAAAAAGACAAAGTGTGGTGTTTAATGTTTAACTTTACTCTATGGTATAATTGAAATTAATATAAAAATATGACTTTTTTGTCTAATGAACTGTGGATAATGAAGTTTTATTAAAATGCCTAATTTGTTTAGGTACATGCATTGCCTAGTTATCCAATTATTCTGCCAAAATTACAAATGGAGAAAGTTAAATCTGTTAAATTAAGAAGGTCATTGAAGTAATTAAGATTGGTGAAGCATATTGTTAATACTTTACAGGGGAGGGTAGCAATGCAAAAGGTACCTGTTCCTCTATGTTCTTGCTTTTGTTCTCATTGATATTTAATTGTCTAAGAGCAAGAGAATGTGTGTGTTTAATAAGTATTAATAAAAAGATTTCTAAGATAAATAATAAATAAATAATAAAATGATATCAGATTAGCTTCCAATTATGGATGTATTTAATAAGAGAAAATTGTTTATTAATTAGCAGAATTTAGCAAAAGTGATAGATATGATTAAGTTCATGAGTATATAATAATTACTAGCTTAAAACAGATATTTTAATTTAAAATATCACCAAGAACAATTCATTTAAGAATATTCACATTAATCATCGTAAGTTTTCTGTTATTTTTTACATTAAATGATATTTAATAGAGAATAACCCTAAAAGTAAACCCTAACAGGGAAAATGCCTGAGAACAGTAAATACAAAAAAAGAAGAATCTGATGAGCACTTTTGCTACAGATCATGAAATTTGCTTTTTATATATCACAGAGATGTTAGTAAGCAATTCTAGGGGAGATAAGCTCAAACTGCTAATATTTATGTAACACCTTTTTGATATGTTAACATATCGGTCTCAATTATTACATGTTCTGATGTTTATTTCTATTTCAATTGAACTTTATTTTCAATATTTACCAGTGATTTCTTTGCATGAAAATACAAGTGGATTGTGGAGACAAAGGTATATTTTATAACTTTGATTCCCAATGCAGACTTTAAATATGTACAAAATAATGCCAAAATCACAGAAATCACTTGTTCTTGATTTATCATGTTATACTATCAAAACCTATGAACATGCTTTAGTTTTATTTTTTTTTAATTGTCATTGTTATAGTTAAACACTACCAAAGAGTTTAACTAATAAACTTGCTAACACAATTCCCTTAGTATTTCAAAATATAACCTGAGCTTATTTGTCAAGTTGGCAGTCTATGTGTACAAGAAGGATAACAGGAGCTTTTCTAGCTCTTTCTTCCAGGTATTACAAGTAAGTCTATCAACTTTTCTTCTTCTCTTCTTTCTCCTCCCCCTTTGCCTCCTTCTTCTTCTCCTTTCCCTAAAGGAATTTCCTCTCTCTTTCTCTGGTTCTGATTCCAGTTTTATAATTAGTTCAATCATGAAGTTAATGATATAACTTTTTCAAGGATTTTTCAGCTCTACTGTATATGAGAGTGAAATTTACCAAATAAATAAACATACATATTTTGTTCTTGAAAATCTTTCAACCTAAAATGATGGACAACCGTGAAGCATTGTGAGGAATAAATATGTATGCAGACTTGAAGATTAAACAATCTCTGAGGTGCTGTTTAAGAAAAATGTTAAATAAAACAAATTAAAAACCCTGTATAGGTATTTTAAGAAGGCCTAAACAATTGATGGGATCTGAATATTAAGTTTTATTCACATTAATGGTAAATTAGCTGCTGAAAATGAGCATTATAATGTGGATATACATAAAATGTTATAGGAATACTATGAGTCAGATCACTTTTTCTTAGAGAGTCAGCAACTCATTACATGCTATCAACAGTAGCCTATTATTTCTACCACTTGTGGGAGTCAGTACAGACATCATTAAGTCTCCTAAGTTTGGCAAATGAGAATTAGTTCATCAGTTAGTATTGATGGAAAAGAAAATCTTTCAAGCAAAAGGAAATAAACAAATGCAAAAGAGATGACAATGTGTGGCATTCTCAACACATTGCAATTATATGCAATATGGATGCATCATGAAGGAATAAGGAAAGTGAGAAAAATATATTTAGGCTTGACATTAGGCTATTATTAAGTGGAAAAGGTCTTGATCCTTATTTGCCATAACCACAATTGCTATGTATTTCAAAGCATTGAAATTATTGACTAGAAAGCTGCAGCTTTTGATAACATCTCTAATTAAAACTTATGTGTCATTCACCATCAGTTTTGATTAAAAAATGTTTTATTCTAGTGTGCTGCACAAATCATTTGTCATTTACTAACATCTTTATGATGAAACATAGACAAAATAAAAACTACCAGTTAAAATTTATATTAATTTATATATTAAATACATTGCATGCAGAAAACATTATTTTTAAGTGACTAGGTATCATCAAATCATTGTGAAAATATTTATATTGCCATCTAATTTTTTTCCATTTATACATGTACTTTCTTTTGCTCTGGAGAAAACTGCCAGGCTAATGACATTTAAAGTGATGACAGAATCATCTGTCAGCCTTCTCTGTAGTTCTCTCTGGGCCCTGTCAGACAAATACGTTTTCACATGCTATAAAAAATTAAGTACCAAAACAATATAAAAATAACTTTAAAGGTCTGATAAAAGAGGCTAAAGCAAGGACATTGGAAGTTAATGCTTTTCTTTCTGTCCAAACTTGCTTTATTCAATTTCATAGGTTTTATAAAATGTAATAATTCTTAAAAACCCACAGAGGAAAAAAAGAGACAAAATGTTCTAAAAGAAGATATAGACGGGGTAGAAAAGTGATTATGAGTCAGTTAAATGACTCCAAATACGTTTGTATTTTTAAGGATGATCTCCGTTTAAAGTAACAAGTACCCAGGTTAGAGTGGCTTAAATTATAAGCAGAATTTAGACAAGACATTGTTCAATAATGAGTTTCTCTGTAATTGTCTATGATTCTGTAACTGGTCACAAACGCTTTTTAATAATGCGTTATGGTTTGAAGATGTTTCTTAAGGTTCATATTTGAACACTTGGTCCCCAGTAGAGGGTGCTGTTTTGGGACCCTGTTGAAGTTTAGGGAGCTAAGACAGCTACAGAAAAAGAGGCACTGGGAGTACAGTTCCAGAGTCACTCATCCTCTGCTCTTTTTCACCAGAATTTGAAGATTTCCCTTCTTTCAGGTGCTCCTGCCACTTCCTCAGCCATGCCCTCCTCAAGAAAATGGACTGAACCTCTTAAACCTTAAGCTGAAATAAGGTCTTAACATAATGATTTCAGCTGTTCTTGGTCTTACATATGTACAGAGACAGAGCCCACTAGTCCCAACATTCCCAATATGAATGGTAATTTTATATATGTCCTATATTAATCAATTCTTACCCAGTGGGATACAGTACTGATTAACTTAAGTCAACCCTGCCTCCATTTCCCTGCTGGAGGTGACATCACTCTTCTTCAGAGTGCATAGTATATGTGGGGCATGAAAATTTCTAAATAAAAATGTTAGGGTAATGCAAGAGGGATACATATTTTTACTACACAATCTTGTGCATACATGAAAATCATGCAAATTGTAGCTGTACAAAACGTAATGTCATTGCTTTATTTCAAGTATTTATAATTTATCTCCTGGAACTTTGTGATGACTCTCAAGTATTCTTTTAAATTTTTGTCCAAAAAGTACAAATGTCATCTATAATGTGCTCTTCATAGTGTAAATTTTATTTTCCCTCTTATTTTTTTAAGAAAATTATAGTAACTCATCAAAAACTATTAGGTTCCGTGCAATAAGCACCCTAAGTTTTTTTGCATTTCTCATGATTTATACATGTGCCATGTTCCGATACACTATACTTTAGAATTAAATCTCCAGAATCATAAACTGTATAGAAGTGTATTTTTCTACATATTCTGGCTTTGTTTCATCCCTATTTATCATAATTATTTCACTTGAATTCCTTAATTTTTAAGTCAACTTAATAATCACATTGAGTTTATATACTTCCTCCTTCAGGAAATTTTCTAGAATACCAAAGGCTAGATTTTACGTATAAAGAATTGCATGCAAGTACTGCCAATACTTGTGAGAAAATAATTTGGGATATTAGGATAAAATTGGGCTAAAAATAACTGAATGTAATTACAGAACATAAAAAATAAGTTGAAAGAAAGAAAGAAAGAAAGAAAAAAGAGAGAAAGAACAAGAAAGAAAAAGAGTGTTCCTTATAATGTGAAATATTAAAAGTTACAATCCCAGAGATAAAATATGGATCTGTTATAACCACTAGACACAATAATGAGTGTGCACATTATCCATAAAAAGGAAATGCAAGTCATATATACAAATCTGTTCAAATATTACTCAAAAATTACTTTTATTAAATATTGCCTTTTTAATAATATATAATTTATTTTATTGGTATATGACCAGCTTATTTTTATTTGGATGCATGTTTTACTCCATGAGAAAGAAATTAAATCCTGTAGGAAGGAGTATACTATATTCTTTCCTAGTGTCATTTAGATTGAATGTTGCTCTCCCTTGTATAGATGGGAAGTCATCTTTATCAGTCAATAAAAGTGCTTGTGTGGTACTTCCAGACTGGCATTAATCCTTTAATTCTCATCTAAGAAATGCCTACATCATCTCCAGTCTGAAATTGGTTGGGAAGTAAAAAGATCTGACAAAATCTTTCAATTTAAATTTCCCCAGTTCTTGCTGCAACTATTAGAAACTCAGTAATTGCTGTTCTGGAGAAAAGAGCAGAATGTGATTACAAGTGTCCCTCGGAAGAGTCAATCCATTTTCTTGAAGACCAGAAAACAATGCCATGGAGTTACAACCTTGACCATCTCTACAGCATGTCCGCATTTGAAACCTATCAAATGAGGCACTGTTTCTTAATGTACTTGGTTTGGAACATGCATATGAAAACTATCCTTTTCTTTTGAAAGTAAAAAAAAAAAAAAAATCATCCGCTTTCTCCACCAAGCATGATTAATGCAGATATTTCCTTTTTTTCTTGGAAATTTCCCTTATGCCTCTAGCTTATCCTAGTCTTTCCTCATATTACAAAGATGATGTTACTACATGGCATTCACATTCACATAGAGAGGGTCTTCTTCAAGCATCTCTGTTCCAGGTAGAGGGATTTTTTTTTTATTTTTTTGCATATTGGTTATGGAGCCAGCCCAGGAATCATCATGACTACCTCTCTCAAATTAATCAAACTGCCTGCCATTGGTAGTGTTATTGTGACAGTCCCTTGCCCATCTCTGATTGTGTTGGTATTGGCTCCTATCTGAGCTCTCTATATCCCTGCCAAATTGGCTGCTGAGACAATGTTCAATGTTGCCATCTGCATTAACTGGCCAATAGATAATGGTTGGTCTTACTTGTTGCCTTTGGAAGACAATCTGTTGCTGCATCTGTGTCTGACTGGTGGTGAGGACTGTCTGCAGTTTCTGCATGATGATCTGCTGAATCTGGTCTTATTGATTTTGAACCTGTAAACTTTGCCTGTCTTTCCCCTACCTTCTACCTGCTTTCTCCAGATCCTGAGCAACATTGGCAGGATCAACTGTACATGCTGCAAATGCTTTGTGCCAGATAGAGATACTTACACAATAGTTTAGCCTTGTCTTCCAGGAAGAGCTTGGAAAATTATACATTGGATAGTTGATGGCCTCCACTGACTTGCACTGCTAAGGGATGCCTCTTATTCTGCTGCAGATGCTGGCTAGCCTGAAAAACAACATTCTTTCCTAAACTATTGTTTTCAACAGGTTGCTTCATGGTCTGGCTATCATAGCTGTTTCTCAGTAAGCTTGCTTTGGAAATTCTAGATGACTGTGAGGTGCACTCAGAACCTAAGGGGATTCCCTGGCAGGCAAAGCTACTTAGTGTCCAAGGCCTGAAAATTGCACCTTAAGAATGAGCAAGAAGCATTTCTACTTGGCACTGGCATGCTGCATAGGTCAGGACTCCTAAGGTACTTGATCCAATGATACCATCTCTGACTGGTACTGGCCCCAACATAACTCACACTAAAACAACCAAATGTGTTACTAAGGAAACCTAGGGAAAGAGCAACCAGCTGCTTTATTCAACCAGCAAGGCTCAGCTCAGAAGTCACTATCATTACTCAACATCTCTTCATAGATATCTTCACAGGCATCCTTGTCTATATTACTTTCTATAGTGATAGAGGGGTGTTAGTGCAAGGATTACATGTAAAAACTATCTTCTATGCAATAGAAATGAGGTGAAAACCACAAAAATTCCTAAGACAATACAAACTAAAAGAACTAGGAAGAATTTTCTGGTATCATATGCAATGTAACAATTGTACCTGAAAATCAGGTGATACAGCAAAGAAAGAGTGATGATCATTTATAAGATTTTGACATGAAAATAGGTGAATTTATGGAAGAAAGATGAAGTGTCTTTCAAAAAGGGTAAAAACAGTCCCACTTTGCAATAACCAAAGATACCTATAACTAAGACACATATATAGGCACTGAAATTCCTAAACCTTATTTATGTATTCTTTCTCAAGATTTTTGTTCTTTGTGGGTTTTGTTTTGTTTTGTTTCGTCATTGTTTGTTTATTTTTCTTTGCATGTTATTTTTGTCTGGTATTGGCTTTTGAATGAAACTTTATTTTATGGTTTATAAAATGTTCTCCAAAGGCAATGTGTTTCTACTTTTGGTCCCCAGGTGGTGACACTGTTTGTGGAAGTTTGGAACATTGGGGGGTGTGCTTTAGCTTTGTAGAAGAGGCTTATTAGGTTTGGGCCTTTGGAGTTTACCTTAGACCCCTGTTCTATTTGCTTTTTTTCCCCTGATCACTAAGAAGTGAAGTTCTTTGCTATAGGCCCACATATCTACACTGCTATCAGGCCTTCCACAATTATGGACTGACATTCTTAAACCATTAGGCTCCCAATAAAACATTTCCACTAATAAGTTTGATTCAGTCTGTTTCTCTGCCACAGTGATGAATGAAATGACTAATGCACTGCACAAATCAGCATTTCCCAGATATCTGGCCTTGAACTTCTTACTTTACACATTCAACTGTAGTGCTAACATTCACAGTAATGACTTCATGAAAACATCAAGACTGATAAATTCTCTACTAAACTAGTCTCCCTCACACCAGGCTTTTACAACAAATGCTTCTCAGATATCTCCCAATGAATGCTCCATAATAATTCTAAAAGCATCTGCATTGTGCAGAGTTGCCTAACTTAACCTACAGCAATAAAACACATGAGAAAAATAACATGAAAGAATCTCTAGGTATCAAAATCAGTGATATAGTGCTAATTCTCTAGTGAATTGAGAATCTTCCTTAGAAATTTCCCATGTAGAGAAGATAAGAGAGAGCAATAGTAATCCATTCTTAAGGTAGTTATACTGGCAGTGTAATTTTCCTTGCATATGCCTCTGTGGAGAAATAGAAGAGAAGAGCAAAATAAATTTTTAAGGTGGAAGGGAAGAATGCAGGCATAGATGAATAATTTGCAGTACTCAGTGCAAAATGAAAATGTAGGGCTCCTTTTTCAAAAATTAAGAATTACAAGTCAGCAACAGGAAAGCATTAATCTAAATATGCAGTTCTTCTAGCTGCAAGCTGTGGAAGACAACACAGGCCAAAAGTCCAGAGGCTGTCCCCAAAGTGCAAGTCCTGTAGAGCATGATGGAATCAGTGAATAAGAAAACATTTAGGTTTATAGTCAAGGACCAAGGACCACAAGGTTGTATTAAAAACAAGACAATATTCATAGAAAAATTTTGTTGTTGTTGTTAGGTGCCTTCAAATCAGTTTCTGACTCATATTAACCCTATATACAATAGGTAAAACACCATTGTCAGTGCTTCTCTGTTATTCATAGGGTTTTCAATGGTGGATTGATTTTTGGGAGTGGGTTCCAGGGTCCTTCTCCAAGAGAAATTTTAACAGACATTAAATAAGGGAAGTTATCTCTTAAGTGAGAAAAAGTGTGACATAGAATTTCTTATTATGCTATGATCCTTTTTTCAGCTCTACATTTAATTATTACAGTGATGATATAAAATATTTTGCAATCATCAACACCAATTAAAGACCTGTTTATAAGTTCATTAGTTTATCAGCTTATAACTATCTACATTAATAGTACTTCTTGCAATTCTATTTATGTATTTTATGATGAAACAGCCATTATTCTGTCCCACTGTATTTGTTTTGAACTGCATGTGTTTATTTTAAAGAAAATATTCATGCAACTTCTTTGAAGCCTTGTTTTCCATACATCTTGTATGAAACTTCCTTCATGATAACCTCGGAAACAAATCTATGTTTATTCATGTTCTAGTCTGTTATTTCATTCTTTCCATCTTTCTTTAGTGATCCAGATTCCTCTATTATTGATCATGCTATCTTCAAGAAATATTGGAAGTATCCTCTGTTGTTTTATTCACTTTAGGAAAGCACATTTTTATCATCTACAGTAGTTTTCCAGTGCACGCATTATACACTTTCAATTTTACTTCACTATCTATTCTTTTCAGCATATGAAATCTTTCCCCAGATTTAAGCAAATTAAGCACCAGTTCAAACTATATGCCTCGTAAGACAAACATAAAGGAATCTCATAAACATTTGTGATACATTTGTATATCATTGTTAATGTGTGCCCCACATTGGTCCAGTTTGGTCCCTCATCATTGGAGTCTGTCAAGCATTCTAAATCATACATGAGTTTTATAATGTGAGGACATTTCCCAGAGGCTAAAAAACTGAAAGCCCCAGGTAAACTGAAAAACAAACTAATAAAGAGGAATTCAACAAGAAGCATGACAGACTATCCTGTTCTATATATTTTTAGTATTTGGATTTTCAATGCTCGGCCATATGGAGATTGTAAAACTTATACTACTAGAATTTTTATCATAAAATGTTTTTTAATGTCATCCTGCTTTTAGAAAATAAATATGACAAATATATTGAATGATATCAAGGGGAGAAAGCTACATATACTAAGCATTTTGTTTGTCTGGAAGATTTTATGTTTTTAATAAATTATGCATGTGAATATTTTGATACATTATTCAATAACATTTATAACAAAAGGATTTTTCTGTAATCTAGCCTCATTTTTATTGTCTTCCACTGGAACACATGCAAGTTTTCTTTCCAATGTTTTTATATCTAATTTTTTTTGTTCCATTTTGCAACAATGGAAGTGGAAAAGCTTAGAGAACATGTTTTTAAAGGAGTTATAATAGAACAAAAAACATTAAAGAGAATACTTTTAGAATTTTATGATGGCAAATTAGTAAATATTCACATATAATATTTATTTTTAATAAATTACTTATTCTTAGGTGTCTGTTGTCTGTTATATTGTCCACTTTATAAAAGGGGAAGTGTTTTCAACTATAATTTGTGTGAAAATTTCATTAATACTTTTTAATATTTAATCAGGCCAACAAATGGATTTCAAAATTCATATTTATTTTATGGGATCTAAGAAGTCAATCATCTATACCATACCACCCTAGTGTCCGATCTTATCATCTCTCTCAAGCTAAGCAGGGTCATGCCTGATTAGTACTTGCATGGGAGACCACCTGGGAATACTAGGCACTGTTGGCTTCAGAGAAAGCCAACAGTCCACACTCAAAACAAGCAGCCATTGAGAAACTTATGAGTGGCAGAAAAGCACTGTCAGACATAGTGCTTGGCATGACACAGCATTGGATAATGTTTCATTCTAGTGTACATAGGTTCAGTACGAGTTGAACCCGACTATATAGCACCAAACAACAACAAGTGCACCTATAGAAATTTATAGTGACTATAAAACTATTGTTGTTGTTGTTGTTGGATTTAGCTCAGTTGGTAGAGCCCTGTGCTGCAGTCTCTGAGGTCCCGAGTTCAATTCCCAGCACTGCAAAAATGGGAGAAGGACTTGGCAATCCACTCCCAAGGCAATCCCGAAGCACTCAGCCATTGAAAACCCTGTGAGGGTCGCTATGAGTCGGATACCGACTCGATGGCACCTAACAACAACAACATACAACTATAATCCAAAAGATAAATTATAGTAATATTTGTATCAGCTTATTGCTATTGTGTTTTTGTTTTTCGCTTGTTTTAGGTTTGTGAGAGTGAATGAATCTTAAAATGTTATTTATTTAATTTTCTAGAGTCACAACTCACTGAAAAATGACCAAGCTCAGAAATGTGATGTGCTAATCATACTTCACAGACAATCAAATTTTTGTGGTAGGGGAAAGAGTCCTAATTGCTAGTCTTTCTCCTAGCATACATTTGCAAGTGTGTGGATACATGTGTGTTATGTTTGCATACACATTTCAATGAAGAATACCTTCAACCCAAATATTAGCTCAGCAATACAATCTCAGAAGGTGATTCACTCAAATGTGAATAATTTCTCATTTTTCTTTGACTTTGGCCTTTAACAAGAGGATCACATCTTAATTGCCACAAGAACAACAAAAGAAAGAAATACAGAAATTCAGGAGTAGAATGATGATGCTACTCAGAAATGAGGGAGTATGCTTAGTAAGAGGAAAACAAAGAGTAAGAGAAAACCTAAACTGACATACAGTGTAATTTTATCTACTTCACAAACATGAATGCCATTAAATAAATTCAGTATGCAAAATGTATTGTGGCTTGGAAGAGCAAAATTTATAGGGGAGAT
>VMDO01035238.1:0-16234 GCA_007922755.1 Pedetes capensis | reverse complement strand
TTTTTTTTTTTTTTTTTTTTTTGCGGTATTGGGACTCACGCTTGCATGCTTTGCAAGTGCTGTACCACTGAGCTACACCCTCAGCCCATTTTGTTACTTTTTGAGACAAGGTCTCACTAAATTACACAGGCTACCTCTGGTCTCAAACTTGCGATCCTCCTGCCTCTGCCTCCCAAGTCGCTGGGAATATAGGTGTGTGCCACCGTGCCTGGCTCAAAATTTGGTATTTTAAGAGGCTGAAGATATGTGTTCCAGTCCTGATCCATCCTTCTACTTTCTAGAAGTGTGACCTTGGGCCTCTCTGAGCCTTAGCCACCTCATCCAAAGAACAAGGATGTTTTTTGTCTTTCCTGTATCACAGGGGTAACTCAAAACTCGAGTAAGCTGATTTATAGGAGTGCTTTGTACAGTGCAGTGCAGGTGAGCTGGTTCTTATAAGTTATTTATTCAAGGAAGGATCACAGGGACCCTTTCTCCCCACTTCCCTGGGGCCCCAGTCATCCTGTTAACCAGGACCTGTCTGGCCCAATAGGAGCCAGGGGGCTTAATACTTTAGTCCACTTCCCTTGTCTCTAGCTTGTCTTCCACTCAGGGCTGGGGCAGCTGGCAGAGGGCTGCTGAGGGCCCTTATTTCGTTCGCTGGTAGAACTGGAAGACTGCTTTCTCCTGCTCATAAGTCTCAATGGAGCCAGGTCGCAGGCGTCGAATCTCAGCAATGGCATCTCCTGCAGCCAAGCCCTGCTCCTTCACCAAGTAGCAGGCCAACATGGTGCCGGTGCGGCCGAAACCCAGGGTACAGTGTACTGCCACGGCCTGTGAAGAGGGAGCTTGATGGGGTGCAGCCTGATACCCTCCCCAACACACTCACATCTCTCCTGGGTGGAACTGTTCTTCCAACCAGGCTCAGGCCCTCAGAGGGTGAGAAGTGACATCAAAGCCATAGAGGGCTGTCCTTGCAGCTGGTGGCTAGGAGGCCTCTGAAGTGGCTGGTTCCAGAGCTGGGCTCTTGGCAGCCTCTCCATATCTGTGCTGTCAATACCCAAGCCCCTAGTCATGTGTGGCCACTTGAAATGTGGCCAGTCCAGACTAAGATGTTGTTGTTAGGTGCCGTCGAGTTGGTATCCAACTCATAGCGACCCTACGTATAACAGATCAAATAGTTTTGTTGTGCTTCTGTTATTCATAGGGTTTTCAAGGGCTGATTGTTTTTTGGAAGTGGGTTACCGGGTCTTTCTCCCAAGCCTACAGCAACTGGTGTTCCCAGGCGTTCTCCCATACAAGTACTAATCAGGCCAGACCCTGCTTAGTTTCTGAGATCTGAGGGGATCGGATGCCACAGTGGTATGGCTGCAGGCTAAACTGGGATAGGACATAAAATACATGCCAGTGTTTGAAGATGCAGCATGAAAGCCTGGAAATATCACATTAAGAATTTATTTTGTATTGATTTATGTTGAAATGATAATATTTTGGCTTACTGGGTTAAAAGTAACAAAATTTATTTCACCTGCTTCCTTTTACCTTTTTTTTTTTAAATAGGTGGCTGCTTGAAAATTTAAAATTACAGCTGTGTCTCCATTATATTTGGATAGTATTGCTCTAAATATGGCAAGCCTCCTCCATCTGACTTCAACCCCCACCTCTCCCAAGTGGGATCACCCCTTGCTCCTCCACCAATATGGGCTGGTTCTTCCTCACCTCTCCTTCAGCCCAGTTCTCACTGCTTTGCCTCAGCTTTACTCCTCCCATTGAGGCCTGGCCCCGCCCTAGCCTAGGTTTTGGTGTCCCTGTATTGGCTGTCTCCTGGCCATGGTCTTCCCCTCTTCCACCTCCTCCCTGTCCCCACCGACTCCTTTCAGGCCCCTCCCTCCTTGCGCTGGCCCAACTCTCTGACCTCTCCCTGGGCGTTGGCCTTGTCCACGATCTGCACAAAGCGGTCGATCTGGTCTGGGGTCGGTGGGCAGAAGTCTGCGATGCGCATTCGGTGCAGAGTGAGGCCTGGACAGGTGTCGCTGTGCGGGGGGCCGCGCTCCGTCAGGGACACCAGATGTCGCACGCCCAGGTCCAACAGGAACTGGTAGTGGGCAGGGAGGCGCGGGAGCGCCAGCCCCGCCAGCCGGCCCGGGAGCACCCAGGAGAAGTTGGGGGGCTGCACGCCCATCTCTGAGGGGGAACGCAGGACAGCGGGTCACCCGGGGCGAGGCCGGCCCTTCCTGTCGTGCGCCTGCCCTCCCAGTTGCCAAGCACTTGCGCCTGCTGGGCCACGTGGTCCGCGAGGCGCAGCCGCCGGGGTGACGCTCCGCTCCGCCGCTGGGGACTGGCCAAGCAGGCAGGGCGGGGCTCGGACACCAACCTGGCGTTGAGAGACCCAAAAAGCCTCGCTCTCCCGCCCAGCTCAAGCAGGACACTCGCTGATTGGTTGGAAAATCAACAATCCCAAGATTACAGCAGTGGTGCGCAGTTTAAGGAAGTAAAGAAACCTAGAACAAATGAATTGCTTTCTGTTGAGCTAGCAACCCGAGGTCGGCCTCTGCTGCTCCCTAATGGTGCGCTGAGGTGACTGCATCGCTGGCCAGCTTCCCCTGCCTCCCCGAGGTCTGACTTCGCCTTACTTTCCTGAGTGGATGCTCAAGGCTTTAAGATATGACAAATCTACTTCTATCTGGGGTGAAGAATCTCTTCAGTGACTAACCAGTCATCTTCTGTGGCTTTTTGAGCCCTTCCAGTAAGAGGGAATTACTACCTCAATGGCAGCTACTTTTATTTTGCCATTGCTAGGACTGTTAAAAAATGCTGGCCTGTCATGTGACACCCAGAAATCTTACCCAGGGTAATAGAGTAATAATAACATCCCAAATCATAAGAATGAACATTTATTGAACATTTACTATATGCCAGGTATTCTAAGCTCATATTCGTCTAAGTTACATTGTTGTTAGACGCTGTTGAGTCAGGTCGGATTCATAGCGACCCTCATAGGGTTTATCAATGGCTGATTGTTTCGAGATGCCTCGGAGTGGATTGCCACTTTCTTCCATTTTTTGTGTGCTGGGGATCGAACCCTGGTCCTCAGAAAGTGCAGAGCAGCACTCTACCAATTGAGCTAAACCCCAGCCCCTAAGTTACATATATTAACTTATTTAGTTACCACAGTTGTCTTAAGAGATAGGTGATCTAATTAACTCCATTTATTGATGAGGAAACTGAGGCACTGAAGAGGTTAAGGAAGATGACCAATGGCTCCAGAAACATTCTTTTTTTTTTTCTTTCATTACTGTGGGATTGGACTCAAGGCCTTCGGTGTACTAGGCAAGTGCTCCACCATTGAGCCATGCCCCCAGCCCTTTTTTCCGACGCTAGCCTCCAACTTGAGATCTTCCTGTTTTGGCCTCCCCAGTCACTGGAATTACAGGTGTGTGCTATGGCACCCAGTCGGTCCACAGCTTTAATCACACAGTACTGTTTCCTAAAATTAAACATGAAATTACAGTCACTTCACATAATTACCAACACTCCCCTCCAAACATTATCTGCTTTAAACATCTGTGGATTTTCTTCACTTTTACTAATATTTCATATTTCAAGGTTTCCAGGTTCTGTAATTCATTCTGTCCTGGGCAGGTGGGGACCTAGATCTGAACATGGTATCTCAGCTGGAATCCCAAACAGTCTGTATCTTCATTTGAATCATGAACTTCTAGTGATGCAGACTATCCATAGCTGTGAAAATAGTTTTCCTACCAAATTTGCTCATGTGCCAGGTGCTTTCTGGAAGAACCACATGTGGAAGGTATTTTTGTATCCTTTTTGTATATGAGTAACCTGAGGCTTTGAGAAGTCGGTTAACTTGGCCAAAGACACACTGATCTAAGCTCAGGGCACTTTGCCATGGAGATATGCTACCCTCCCTCTGTCCTGTCTACACCTCACACACATTTGACCATTTTAGTCTTCTGGTCCAGGAAAATGAAAAAGAGTTCTTTGTCCACAAGTTTCACAGCGTGCTCTAACTCAGTGGAAAATGCGCCTACCATTTACCCAGACGACTATGCTGCCAGGCTCCAGGAGCTGCCAAATATCTCCTCTTCTCTCCTGTACAGTCAGAGCCTTGATTAAGCCCTTCCTGCCTGCATTGCCATTTCCCGCATAACTCCTTATCAATCTTACTAGCCTGCCTAGTTCACCCCCTTTCCTTCTTCCCAGTTGTGACCTCTCAGCCACTGGTCACCCCACCCTATGTCTCTCAGTTGAAGTGACCCCCACAGGATTTTGGGTTATGCAAGACAAGATTCCAGGACTTGCTCCTTCAGAGTTGATCATTTCTTAGTCCCTTTGCCTTCCTCTGCTTTCTTTGTTCCTTCCACTCCTCAGGAAACAACTTCCCATGGCTCCCTGCCCTCCTGTGCTCCTTCCTTGTCTCCTTGATATCCAGCTCATAGCCTGTCTTCTCCAGAGGGAAGATATTTTTTTTAGGGAGACAGATTCTTTCCTCTCTGAAACCCCAAACAATACTTTTCCCTCTTATGTGGGCCTCAGCAGGGATAGAAACATTTGTCAACCCCCCATATCCTCCCTATGGAAAAGCCAGTTGGGTCTCTTTTGAAGATTTCCTGCCCTGTCTCTGCTGTTCTGTCCCTCCTTCCAAAGGATCGAGGGAGGAAAGGGCCCAGGGTTCATGCTTGAGCCATTGTAAAGAGTATAATTTAACTTTCTGTCTCGGCCCAGGGAGCCTCAAACTTTAAGGAAAACCCTCCTGTGATAGTTTCCCCACTAGGACCTCTGTGACTCAGCCCCGTGCATATTGGCTTTCTTATCCTCTCTTCTCCTTGTAGGTTTTCTGGTCACTAGGAAGGTTTAGATTCTTTCCATACTCTCATTGCATCTTCTGTGAATATGCCAGCTCAATGTGGTAGTTATTTTGGCAAACTGGGGTTTCCTGTTTGGAGCCAAGACTGCCTCATTCCATTCTACATTCCATGCTAATACTGAGCCTGAGCATGGAGCTCAACAATGTTAACTAAACAAATGAAAAGTAGAATGCATTGACAAGCCTGTGAGTGTACATTTTTGGGAGTGAATATAAGCCTCCAGGACAAGGTGTCTGTGACTGTGCATTTGTGGCTCTTTTTAATTGCATAAGTTTGGGACTGTGTTGATTGCATAGCACTTCTGTGAAGTATACTTTTGACCTACCTCTTCTTTTAAGGAAATAATGACTATGTCAGTATGCTCTTGGCTAAGTCTAATTACTATTCTTGTAAAAAGGGATCAATAAGCCTTGTTACTTACCAGCCTCTGCTCCCATAGTGTGTGTGTGTGTGCATGATTGCATGTGTAATTGTGTGTATGTGAGTGTGTTGGTGAACATATTTCTGGAGACCAATCTGTTGACATTGATGGGGGATGAGTAATAAGCTTAAGTAATTTCCCCGACTTCAAGGAATTTACAAAATACTTGGGGGAGATTTAGACTCAGATATAATTATTCCCAGAATATGTACTAAAGTACTAAATTGCTCATAAAAGCAGTTGTCATTATCTGGCAATCAGATAATATATATTAAAAAATGAATTGTGCAGTAAGAATGACAAGCATGAAAAAAGTCAGCAGGGGTAAAGATAAGCTTGGGTTCAGACCACCAAAAGTTTTCTGGATAGGCTCTTCCTATTCTCATTTTCTCTGTCCATTGAAAAGATCAACATAATAGTTTTAGGGCATCCTAGCTTCCCCTCAGGTGATAAGAATGTTGTTGCCTAGTTCTTATTCATGTCGAAGTCCTGGCTCTCTGATAGGCTTGATGTCAGAGGCAGTTAGAAGTGAATTTAGACTTAGAGAATTTCTTCTTCTGGGTAGGTCCTTGTGTCCCACCAAGGCAAAGGATTGCTTGGGTTTGGGTTTCCTGTGGATCTTGGACTACAATCAGAATGCTCAGTGTCTCACATGTACTCAG
The DNA here is from genome assembly GCA_007922755.1 of Pedetes capensis. Classification (NCBI taxonomy): domain Eukaryota; kingdom Metazoa; phylum Chordata; class Mammalia; order Rodentia; family Pedetidae; genus Pedetes; species Pedetes capensis. Next base: position 10,283 of record VMDO01035238.1, on the reverse strand, counting down.
CTTTCTATTATCTAAACACACTTCACATCTGGTGCTCAATGATCTTGAAACTGGATCTAAGAAGAAGGGATCCAGTCTCCAGGATGCTCCCTAAGAAGCATGTCATGCCTACTGTGGTCCTTTGCCATGAGGGGAGGGCCAATTTTTAACCAGGAAATATAATGGAAATGATAGTATATGACTTCCCAGATTGCTTCCCAAAAGACTTGGTTTTTGCCTTGTTCTCTGTTAGGAAGAATAGGTGCTGTGGGAAAGTCTTGGAGAGAAGGCTACTTTCATGTTGTGAGGACATGGAGAGATCCAGGCAGTGAGGAACTGAAGCATTTTACCAACAGTCATGTACATGGTCTAGTGCTTTTGGCAGGGAATCCTCTGGTCCCATCAAGACTTTAGATGACTTGCACATCTTGATTATAACCTCATGGATTCCTGGAACCAGAATCACCCAGCTAAGCCTCTCTTGAATTCCTTGTCCACAGAAACTATGAGATAAGTATTTATTGTATTAACCCTTCAAATTTTGAGGTAATCTGATATGTAGCAATAAGTAACTAATACAGGTAGAAATACTAAGTTTGATGGAAAGAAGAGAACTAATTTTCAATAATAGGAGAAGGATGTGGCAATCCACTCCCAAAGCAATCCTGGAAACAATCAACCATTGAAAACTGTATGAATAGCAGAGAAGCACTGTCATAGTGCCGGGCATGGCACAGTGTCAGGAGAGTGTTTTGTTCTGTTGCTATTATTGGACCTGACTTGACTGCACCTAACAACAACAAACAAAATTTCTAATACGTGTAAGAACTGAAATTAACAAAGTTAATTTAAAAAGAAAGAGTTATAAGTAATTGTGGTGTGTGTGTGTGTGTGTGTGTGTGTGTGTGTGTGTGGTGGAGGTGAAGGCTTATATGATCTTTGTATGGCTGGTGGTAATATATATATATATATATATATATATTCTAACAACTGGTTGTGGCACAGTAAGCAAGCCACAACTAATCAGGTCTATTATCTGTAAGCCCTTGGTGAAGCTCTCCTGGTATTTATGGGCTGCCTGTTGGCTGTAGGTGTAGAGGCTCTAAAATGGTCGAGGTGTGGCCAGATTACCTTGGACATTTTAATATAGGTTTTTCCACCAGATGGCACTGATAGCTTTTCCTTGTTTCTCTTTTTTTTTTTGTCTTGTTGAAAATGTGTGATTTGTATACTGTTATAAAACATTCTATAGCTGAAACCTCACACTTTACTAGTTAATTTCTTATACTTTTGACATTTTCATGTTTATGGCACTTACAATTATGGTTTCTCTTTAGATCATTCCAGAAGCACTTTGAAACGTTAAGTCAGGATATTGGGGATGCTGCCTTACACTTTATCCTATTATGGGAATTGGAGATAGGGAAGGAGTTGGAGGCCAGGCTTTGATTTCTGAAAAGCCATTCCACAAAGGCAGGTGAGCAGAATCAAGGAGAAGCACTCAGGTCAGAGCCACTGTGCCATGAAAATCATCTTGGTTGATTCTTCCACTTCTACTTTTCATGGTGCCCTGAGCTCACATGAGTCACAGCCCAGCCGGCACCCTGATTTAAGCCTGTTGAGATTCCAAGCAGAGGATCCAGCTAACTTGTAACTGACCTTCTAATCAACAGAACGGTGGCATAATAAACGACTATTTCTTTAGCCACTAAGTTTGTGACAATTTGTTACGCAGCGATAGAAAACTTCCAGACACCCTTATTTACTTACTTTATTTTTTTATCTTTAATATGTTGGCTACAATACTAGATCCTAAATTGCCATATTATTTCTTGTCTCTTTGCTTTAAGTCTTCTAGTCTCCCAACCCGCAGAATACATTGGTTCATTTTCCAGTGCAAGTGCAACAAGTAACAATGAATTAGTGGACTCAGCAAATGCCAATATGTGATTTCCTTTAGGGACCTTCACAAACCTCTAGCTGTTCTCCAGTCACCTTTCTACCAGTTTTTCTCAAGGTATGATTCACAACTGACTCATGTGGGAGTGTTAATGGAAAATGCGGAATCTCAGCCCATACCCCAGATGAGTGAGGGCCCAGGTGGCTCATATGCTCGCCTACGCCTGAGAGGCCTTGTTGTTAGAGTAGTTTATACTGAAGCTCTATTTTCCCTTCTGCTTGATGGCCATCAGCAGTGCTCAGAACATAACCTGGTCAGAGGTGTTGACTTGGAGATCTTCAGGTGTCTCCTCTCTGGAGCTGAACTGCTTTGGCTTAGCAGGGCTGTGGGCAGAATTGCTGATCAGCCCAGGGAGAAGTCTGTAGAGGGCCTAACTGGCCAGGGTGGAAGCTTGAAGCCAATTAGAAACACCTAACAGTTCTGGACTAGAACAATCTATTGACTTTATCTACAGGTTAGAATGCTGTCCAAGAAAAATATGCATAAATGTACATGTGCTTTTCCTGTTTTTGTTCCAAGGAAGGGCTTGGTTCCTAGATTTCCTTTCTAGGGGAATTATTGAAACGTTACTCCCTACTCTTTTGACCTCTTAATTACGTTCCAGGCATGGAAGAATCTGCCCTGGTCAGTATCCTTCAATACAAGCCCCTCTATCTTCCCTGCAGTGTGGGAGAAAAGGGAGGGAGCCATGGACACCTTCCTATGACATCATCTTCCTGCTTGGTAACAGGCCTTCTTCTCAAATACCATCCTCCCAGATCTTCTTTAGTACTTATCACTTCTGTGTACATCTCAGGCCCGGCCTCCAGTAGTCTGGCCTCTATACATTTCTCCTCTGTGCGGCCCTCACCAGGGCTTCATAGAACACAGATCTTACTGTTCCACTTCTCCCATAACTTCTTACTGCCTTCAAGAAAAAACCCCCAGCATTCAGAGACTGGCATACAAAGCCCTCCAGGATGAAACTGTTTTTTCTTTAGCTTGGCTTTACCTTGTTCCTTCAGAACAATGAATGTCTCCATCACTGAGGGATGCATGGGTCCTCAGAGAAGCTGAGTTCACTCTTGTGGTTTGTCCTGCTTCCTCTCTTACCTTTAGCTTGCAGCCACACCTGTCCTTGAAGATTCAGTCTGGGAGCAACCTACTTGCTCTAGGAAATGTTCTCTTCTCCCTTATGCTTTGTGTTTTTTGTCCCTTTTCTGAGTTTCGATAACATCTCTATTAGAACATTTGTGACACACTTAAACATTTAAAGCTTTCGATACAACATTATATAAATATGATGTTTATTATAAAAATATCAAAGTACATACACAGAAAAGAAAAAAAATGACAAGCTGCTACCTAATTATATCACATGATACTCGATTAGGAAAAGAGAAACTGCTCTGTGTTTTCCAGGCATGAGGGAAGCAATACAAGGAATTTGAGTTCTACATACCCGTTAGATGGGCTGCTCAGCAAAGGTTCCACGTGGCCTCACAAAGGTCCCACTTAACCTGTAACACCAAAGTGTCTTGTCTGGAAAGATCTTGTCTGGAAGCAATTCCACTGTAAATTTCTCAAGAACTTCTGGAAAATTCCCACCATTATCTCGGTCTGTGGCATTAATATAAGGCATCACAAGAAATTTGCTTGGATGCTATTTGGAACCTCTCATTTGCCAGTGCCTTTGCCCACCTCTGGCAAATAATGGTCTTTCCTCTCTTCTGTTTTCATATCTCACACATGCAAGCACCTCTCATTTGCATTCAAAATATATGAGGAAGGGGATTTTTGGAAATGTTTCCAGCCTCTCCTCTGTGGTACAGAGACCTTAGAAATGAGTGGCATTGGTGGTTAAATTTATAAGAGACAGTTCACCTGAAGATAACCACATTTTTGTGCACTACCTTTCATAGGTACCTCTGTGTATGTATATATAAAAATGAATAATGTACATATAAAACTCTCTTTAATGTGCTCTGTGTACATAGATGTGTATATGTATACATCTCTCCCTTCTGGCGCCTTGAAGGTTTAATGAGTTTGCTTCTCCCTTTTTAGAGCAAGGATTTCCAGTACTGGTTTGATGACACCCTGGAGTGTCTTCATTTATCTCAGGGGGTGCCATGAAATTCACAAAACAAGATTAATTTAAATTCATTTTAATTTAAAAAAGTAAACAGACATTATATAGTAATTACAGGTACAAGTGTGTGTGTTGAAATCAAACTAATAAATGCTTGCCTTGGAGAGAAATCAAGAGGATGGGGGTTGGGTAGGAAGGGACTATAAAGGTGGTTTAATCTGATCTTTTCTAAAACATGCCTCATTTCTCTGTACTTCTAGGTTGGCATTTCCCCAAATTAATCATGTTTCTCAAATCAGGAGTAAGGGCTTTTGGCAATGAAAGCTCCCAGTATGCAGGTTTGTCTTCTCTGCCTTCCAATGTCTGAACGTATAGCAGGCCCTCAGGAAGCACATTTTGATCGACTGTGTATTAGGCTGGGACTTAATGGTGGTTGGTGGGGAAGGTGCGTGGCACATGAGAATGCCAGCTCTGTGGGATCGGGGGCTGTAAGATACCTATAGAGATAGTGGCATGGGTAACAATCCCATTTGAGTTCTAGGAGAATATAGAATCCCAGCCAGCCAAGGTGAGAAGGATGTGAGCGGAGCTGCTGTTGGCCTGAGCTGAGTGGACAGAGGCTTCAACAATTACCTTTCTATTAACAATTTCTGCAAACCATCAAAAAGGTCAACTAACATCAAAGTGTTGAATGTCAGCGACTCACTGCTGAAATTATAGTCCCAGGGCCATAGATGCAGGATGGGTTTCTGAATTCTGCATGAAACCAGTGTCTTTGAAGCAATCAAACTGGTCATGGGTTCAAGTCCTGACACTGCCATTTAAATCTTGACACTGTATTGCCTTGTATAAGTTGCCTTATACCCCAGCTTCCTTCTCTACAAAATGGAGATAATCATAACACCTACTTCATAGACTCGTGAGAATTAAATGAGTTAATCCTCATAAAATGCTTTGAACAATGCTTAGCACAGTGAGGGATCAATAAACACTGGCTATTGTTATCATCATCATCACAGTAGGCACTTAATTCTTAGCAGGACTAATTGGTAGTAGGCGTTTCAAACAGGGAATGCATTAGTGGCCACCTCTGGTCCCAAAGAATAAGTTCAGAAACTCCTCCTGTTGTCCCCTAGATTGGGATAGGAACATCATTTACTTCAACTGGAAATGCAGGCAGAAGGTTAATTATACAGCAAGCAAACAAAACAGAACAGAAAGCTACCACATGCAAATTAAGTTCTCAGTGAATCCTCTTGTTACACTTTGATGGAATATTCTGCTGCATGGGGAAAAAGAGTGCAAACATACCTGGCTTATTAGAATCACACTTGGTAGCAAGACAGGAATGTGTCTTTTGGCACAGAATTTTATGGTCTATCAATCTTTGGGAGTGAGATATTATTAGTCAAATGTATTCATCATTTCCCACCACTATTGATGAAAAATCTAGCCCCTTCTGGAGAAAATGACTGATAGGGAGAGAACCTCTGAGGCCGATAAAACACATTCCTGATTCTTCTGATTTTAGTGAAAAACTAAATATACCTGTATCCTCACATGGGACAGACAAATCAAATGTAACTTCTGATCTTAGTGAAATTCAAATACTGTGTTTGAAATGCCAGTAATTCTATTCAATTCTTTTTTTGTGTGTGTGCAAATACTGAGGAATCTTCATTGTAAGGTCATTCAGATGTTCAAACAGTTATTTAGGATAAAACAATTTTGTAAATTCATACAGAATTTATTTCTTGAATTGCTATGACAGAAACAGATACATTTATTTGAAATTCATGATACCTTGAATTGCTATGACAGAAACAAATACATTTATTTGAAATTCATGATACCTTGAATTGCTATGACAGAAACAGATACATTTATTTGAAATTCATGATACCTCAAAGTTCCTTGGCCAGAAAAGGTATGTGAAATATGAGAACATGGAAAGGTGGTGGGAAAAAAATTTTTTTTTTAATGGTTAGCTTGGTTTTATAGCCCTTTGTGTATTTCTAAGACCATATGCTATGGTAGGCTTGGCCTGTATAGTCCTGTGTTTCTAAAACTCTATTATGTCTTCATTCAATGAAACAAATTTCTACCTAATATGCCCAGATGAACAGAATACTGAGAGCTACAGCAATGACTTTGATGGATTACACCTCCTAGTATTCACACCCTTTTATATTCCTCTACCACATTGTTACTGGGCTCAGCCATGTGTCTTGCTTTGGTTAATGTGACATAAACCAATATAATGGAAGCAGGGTTTGGTAAGCACTTTGCCCATTTGGGCTGGCTGTCTTGGAAACCTGGGTCTACCATGCCACAAAGAAGCCCAGAATTAAATACTATGTGGCAGAAGCCAGTTAGTACCTCCCAGATGGAAGCAGCTGCCTGAGTATTCCTAGATATGGCCAGTAGAAGAATGACTCGGCTCATGCAATCATCAGAAATAATAAATTATTGTTAAACTCACTAAGTTTGGGGGCTGGTTTTTACACAGAGTTGGAAAACTGATACAGAAATTGGTACCTGGAAATATTATGTTGCTTCCATGAAAATCTAAACCACATAGCTTTGGTTTTAGGATTGAGTGACTGGTAGAAACTGTAGGGGAAGCAAGTAAAGTGTTAGGTGGAGACTGGTGACCTGAGAGGAAATTGTTAGTGGAGGATGATGAAGGACAAATCATATTATATGGTGATAGAATAATTGGCAATACTCTTACCTCCAGAGACATGGAAGATAGAAAATGTGCTTAATGAACCTATGGATTTTAGATTTAAGGAAATTTCCATTTAGAATGCTGAAAGGGTCAGTTAGCTGTCAAAAAGTTAAATAATAGGGTATAGGGAAACTGAGATGAAGTAAGAGGAGAGACACTTTATATTCAATCAGACTTTAAAGCAAATATGGAGGGTTCAGGATATGCTAGTTTGGGAAATAAAACTGTTTTACAGTTCTAGTCTCCAACTGGCAAAAGAGTCTCCAAGTAAGAAATAGCCTCAGGGTACAAATCAAACCACAGGGCTGGCAGCAAGACTTTGTTATGACTCCAGAAGGTTTTGAAATGATGTCTACTAAACTCTCTTGGGTACACAAAAAGGCTTCTAAGAATTTTTAAGGGCATTTTTTCCATAGCACCCTGATGTGCTGATAAGGTGGAGGCCTACCTCAGAAATAACTGTGAGTGTAGATTTGCTTAATGAAGTGGACTATAACCTGATATGTAGAAAACCCACAAAATTCATAAAGGAATTGGACCACTTTAGACTAAAGGGTGCACAGGACATTCAAAATTGAAAAAAAATGACAGGAAGTAAGTTTAGAAAATTACTTGGCTTCAAACAGGTGATTTTTATCAGAAGGAATGCCACCTCAGAGGGCAGAGCCAGTAACTGCCCTCCAGAGAGTACATCAGGCTCTATTCAGGGATGACTCCCTGTACCTAGAGTTGGAAGCCTTGCAACATAGTGGCACGGTTTTATTTCAGAACTGCCATGAACTAGTGATGGCCATGTGGCTCCCAGTTGCTCCCTTTAAAAAATGGGGGTGTTTGTGGAGTGTGCCTTTTTTACCATTGGGTAATGGGTACATATGGAGTAGATAACTTACTTTTTTAGTGCACAGGTCCTTGAATGATGAGAGGCCACATCTGAGGAGCTGTGTGAGACACTACACTAAAGGACACTCAACCACATCTGGACTAGAGACAGATGAGGAAAGCCTGGACTTGTAGTTTGATGTTATGATGGGATAAGATCTTGGATAGTTTTGAAAGGAATGAGTACATTTTGCAAATGGAAAAGATATGAATCATTGGGATTGGAAGAAAGGAAAACCATGGTACTTTGTTATAATTATGACCCTCAGTGTATTATGCCTCCTGTTAGTCAGTGGCCATCAGCCCACGGGATGCAACCCAAGCCTTGAAAAATGCTTACATTTTGGGGCTGGTCCTCATCCAAGCTGCCTGGAGATCATCATGTGGAGAAGAAGCTTGCTATGGAAGATCACTTGGAGAGAGACACTGCTGCCACAAGATGTCTCAGTTTAATTCTATCCCCAGGTAATTTACCTTCTAATTGCAGCTTGGGAGTGGGCCCATGCAAGACCAATGGAAGAATGGCCCATATGACCCACAGAATCATAAGACAATAAAATGTTGTTTGTCTTAAATTACTAACTTTGGGATGGTTTATTATGCAATACCAGACTCCTGATATTGTTAAGCATCTAGTTACATCTAATAAATGGGAAAATAAGAGGATGCCGTATTCTTGGATTATCTGTATTACTGAAATTCACTGGCACTCTGTCATGACATCTTTGTGTAAAAAGTGAAGAACTGGTAGCAGAGTAAAGACGTTTTGCAGAGTCTCAGAGCTTTGAGTGAAGGTTTTGAATAATGGATAATATTGTTCATGGAATCTTTGATTGACCTAGAATAGAATGGGAATGGGCTATGAAACAGGCCAACCTGGAGCAAACTCTAATTCTACAACCTAATTTTACCCAAATTCTGAGAGTCTTTGTTTCTGTACTTGTGAAATGGGAATTACACTATTTTATGGGGTTACTATCAGCATAAATTGAGATGAGGTGAGCAAACATGTACAAAGCTGGTACATTGTAAATGTTTCCCATGTGCTGGTCTCTTTCTGTTTGAGTTTTCTTTGTTCACCACATAACAGAGGAATCCAACTGGGATGTTGGTCTTGAGGATCCATGGAACAAAAACTCCAGGATCAGGGAAATTGGATCTATGATTGCAGGGTGAGGGATCAGTAAGCCAACTCCCCAAGGACAGGGCAGAAATTCTGAGTTGATTTGTCTTCAGGCCTCTCTCAAATGTGCTTTTATTTATTTTTTCACCATGTTGTGCACTGTCTCCCTCTTTGGAATGCACTTCATATCTCACTTGTCAAAATACTTTGTCCTCAGTCCCACTTCCTCATAGTCCTGCTGAAGAATCTCTTCGTCATATAAATTTCTGTTAAAATATGAATTCTTTCCAGTAGAGTCAGTGATATGTCTCTGGCATAACCCAAGACATAGAAAGGAAAGTATCTCTTTTGTGAGGAACCAGTAACCTTCTGGTTAAGATTAACTGAGAGGCTGTGGTCAACCCAAGCAAAGGCAATGTATTGTCACTCAGATGGGATGATCTCAAAAGAGCAATTAGAGGATCCAGCTGTACACTACACTAAGGACATTTCTGAAACAAGGGTCATGGGAATTTGTGGCCATTTAGAAGGACACCATGGTTGCCAATGAGGTGCCTACTTCAGCCTCTACCAACCTGAACTATACTGTCTTCCCAGAAAGTTTGTAACAGCAAGAAATGAACACTATGGGGCATTGGGGAAAGTGTTAATTAACCTTGAGACATAAAATGCCAGAAGAAGGAGAAAAAAGTTGGAAATCTTCCAGGACAGAGAATAAGAGAATTCCCTTAGGGGACTATTCCTTACAAAAAGGGAATTTGAGAAGTTAATTTATCCATTATTGAGGTTCTTAAAATGTAGATGACCCATAGGAGGCTTGGGTGGCTCTTAATTAATCTATTCTTTCCACTACTTTTTCACTGATCTACTTGCTGATACTCTGGCTGGTCTTGGGAAATAAGTCTTGTTTCCCTACTGTTGGGTTTGCTTTTGAATTTTCATTTGTTAATTATTTTAAACAAATCAGGCACTATGCAAGATACTTTATATGTATTGGTCTGTTAATTCTCACAACTATCCTAGGTTGGAAATATTTCTCCTATATTTCTCCTTATAAATGATTTTGATTTCATCAACAATCCATGGGTCATTCAGTAGTGAATTATTCAGTCTCCATGAGTTTGTAAAGTTTCTGGGATTATTCATGCTCTTGAGCTCCAATTTAATCCCATTATGATCTGATAAGGAACAGGGGATAATTTGTATATTCTTGAACTTGTTGAGGGAGTTCTTATGGACTAGCATATGATCTATTTTAGAAAACGTACCATGTTGAGCTGAGAAGAATGTGTATTCCTCATCGTGTGGATGAAATATTCTGTATATATCTGTAAGATCCATCTGGTTTAGGGTGGAGATTAGATTTGACGTTTCTCTGTTGATTTTTTGTTTTGATGACCTGTCTCTTGACACAAGTGGGGTATTGAAGTCCCCCATTATTATTGATTCTGGACCAATAAAGTTCTTTATATTCCATAAGGTTTGTCTTATAAAGCTAGGAGCTCCTATGTTTGGGGCATAGATATTAAGGAGCGTTATT